>JANKKI010000466.1:0-303340 GCA_025175665.1 Cinchona pubescens | reverse complement strand
TCATATGAAATCAAGTTGAAAGAATTTAATTTACAAAAATATTAAATTTTTGCTCGAACCTCATATAAGAAAAACTATTCTCTACAAAATAAAGAAAGCTATGAAGATCAAAATTTTCTTTAAATGGAAATTATTATACTACTAACATCATGTATCAAATCAAGTAATTGTTTGTCACTCACACTTCAATACCAACCACACTGATTATTCAAGTTATTTAAAAGCAATCTATTCACCAAATCATACATAAGTATCACTGATCAGTACGCATAAATATTTCAATACCTATTAGTTATTTTTTAATCACTTGCAGGGAGCCATTTCGTATACCAATATTTAATTTTCTGAAGCATCTCTTGTAACCTTATAAAAAGGCACCCTATGTACCAAAGATGTGTATAAGAGTATATTTCAAAGATAACAATTTCTTTTTTTCTCTGTGTTTTCTTACTAGAGTTAGGACAATTTTGCTGGTTTTAAAACGAAACCAGATGTGTATAAGAGACAGCCTTTTCTCATAGTCTAGAAAATTGGTCAAACCTCTCGACTACAGATAAAAGGAACATTGGGGAAAGGAAAAACCGAGTATAAAAATGAATGTCTCAACTTTTTTGTCCCTCAATTGTCCAGGAACATTTCTTAATCCAGAATTGATAGTGGCTTCTTAAGAATGAACGTATATATATTGAAATATTTGTATACTGCCATAATACTTCATAATCTAAATTTGATATACACCTTCATACTATTGTGATGTATGCTTAATTCAAGTAAAAAAAAATTATAATGCAGAATAGAAATCAAATATTTTCCTTTGAGGGGATAGGTTTATTAAAAATTGAAACGGATACTTGAATTTTTTAAATTCTGCTTAAAAATTCCCAAATTATTAGGGTCTTACCACTTAAGAGATAGAAGAAATACGTGTTAAAGTAATATTGGCATAACTACATTTATTTCAATTTCTTGATCTCTGTAACATATATCAAGAAACTCCATGTCAACCCCTGTCTCTTATCCCTGTCTCTTATACACATCTAGATGACAGACATCTAGATGTGTATAATGATTTCAAGCTAAATACATGTTAGCTTAATCAAGTTTTCAAATAAGCCCGATTAAATTAAAATGATTGACTCTTAAAAAGTGATAATACCCAATATGTTTTTCTTGCTTTCTTTCTTATTGTGCACGTATTGAATATTGCTCCAATAAATAATTAGAAACAATTTCAACGACGTACTCAAAATCAATAAATACTATTTTAATTATGTTGATCCCATAACGTAATAGTTTTTGTTTCACGAAATAGTCCAAATTTTCTGAATTTTAGGCACCAAAGATGTGTATAAGAGACAGACTTTAATGGCAGTTAATCTTACTGTCATCTATGAGAAATTGGAAGTCTTGCAAGTGCTAATTAGGATTTTAATAAACTTTAAAAAGTAAGGAAAGTATAGAGTTTCAAAAATTAGTTTATTAAAGTGATTTCCGTATCAAGTGACAAAGTTTCAAGAACAGAGACAAAGAAATTATCAACGTTGAAGTTAGGCAATTAGAATTAGTTCTAATTGCAGCAATTATCGTTGAGGTTTGCTACATATAAGAAATAAATATTTGTCACTTTACGGAATTATCTGTCTCTTATACACATCTAGATGTGTATAAGAGACAGGTATGATGCCGTGCTGTTTCCTCAATTTCTCCTTAGAGGAGAATAATACGTGTTTTGTCGAATGATTTTCAAAAACCAAATAAATCCATTGCAGAAAAGAAAAAAAATTAAAAAAAAAAAGGAGATGGGGTTATTTTTTCCGATTCATGAGCAGATGACGTTATTTTCTCCGATTCACGAGCAGATGAGGTTATTTTCTCGCGATTCATAAGCCCAGCCAACTTTAAGAGGAATCATATATCGTGTTGTGAGAATCATTTCGTTAGTTTTAAAAATTTATACAATACAAACATTTAAATCATATAGTGTTGTACTCTATATACTTTTAAAACACGAAGGGATGATCCTGTAATGGGAGGCAAAATTTATTATGGTTATTGAGTAACTACTTGGCATTTTAGCAATTATTCAAAATGGGAAAGGCTCCCATTTAGACAAAATATGACCCCGCAATTTGTAATAAAGTGGTTACCATAGTACAAATGGCTCCTCTCAGTGATTATTGATAACTACTTAGGATCTCTTAGTTCTTTCTATAGCTATAAACCTTATTTATTTTTGGGACCATAGAATTTTCTCAATTTTAATTAGTAACTCGTATAGAAGGCACACACTAGGCCAAGTAAAAAAAGTTATATAAAATAGTTATTAAAAGGTAAAATTGAAATTTCATTAAGTAACGGATAGGAAAAGGGACTCTCTCCCTTTATGTATACATAGTATAGATGTTAATATAACCTAGAGTATAATGAAAACGCTACACTTTGAGTGAAAGGATGAATAACTCATATTTTTCTCAAAAATGGAACCCTCACTGAAAATAAAGGACTTTTATCAATTAGTTTAAAAGCAACAATTAGGTAATGCCTAATAATTACTTCCGACTACACCTCTTCTTTATGATCTTGTAGACTGTTGTGACTATCCAACCAACCCACACCATAATTACAATTAGTTGAATCACACTTGTATCCCTAAATTGCCTTCTTGCGTCCTTTGGGGCAACTGAAACAAGTGACGCGGCATAAGTTATAGCTATTGTTGTCACTGCCACCAACATAGCAAAAGACATAAGAGGGACTAAGTGTCCGCTGGAGAAGTGCGACCGACCCATTAGCAAAATAATAGTGCTTAAAGATGAAACAAATGCAATAGTATTCGAGACAATCAGAGCACGAAAATATTTTGGATGAGTTAGTGCCATCACGGCTTAGAGAACAGGTCCTGCCTTGTGGGGATTAGGTCATCTAGTAAGTCATCTTGCCAAACACCTCCTGGAGGGCTTATCCCTGCTTGAAATGCCATTGTCGCAATAAGTGAAGCACTACCATTATTGCATCTCTTCTCTTTTCTATCCACTCCTGGAGTTTAATTTTAAAAACGTACGTTCCTCGTTTGGCTCCATGCGTTAAATCTAAGATATGACTTGGGGATCGATGTCGGCTTGACTGCGCAAAAGGTCAAACCCGGTTTTCTCATTTGCGTCCTTGATGACATCTAGATTATTTTACATATTCAGAATGTATAAGACGGCATGTGTTTTTAAATAAGAAAATGACTTATAAAATTAAAAATTTATGTTTATTTGTCAAAATCAATTCACGTCTAAAAATCAAATGAAATCTCTAACCCGTAAGTTTAATTATTTAGTTGTATTTGATTTTTTCTTTATACAGAATTAGTGACACATTAGTTTTTTTTTTTTTTTTTAAAATTTTTATTGATTTAGACATTGTTTTTTATTTTCTTAATTTTTTTAGTCAATTTCTTATGTTCAACATTTATTAGAAATTATACCTGTCTCTTATTTTAGAATATTTTAGGCCAATCGGATATTTTGGTCATCGATATTTAACAGTCAAATTGATTAGCCTTTGAAAGCATAATTTAGTAATTGAAAATTTACATATAGAATCAGCACCACGAAAACTTGGAATTTTCAACCCAAATACTCCTTCCGGCTCGCTAATTAATTTTGTCACCCTCATCAGTTGTTTGTTAGCCAGCCAAGCTACTTATTTTGTAATAGTATTTAATAGCGATTTATTTAACTTTTGAAAATTTGATTAACTAACATTAAAGTTAAATATAGAAAGATAGGATATAAAATTTAAAATTTTTATTAATTTATTAAATTAAATTATTTTAATTTAGATTTTTGAAAATTCACAAGTTCCTTTGAATTCTGTAAATGGTGACTTAAGTTTCAAGAACGGAGAGACTAAGAAATTATCAAAGTTGAATTAAGAAAATTATCAAAAAGGTTTGCTGAACATTTAAAAATAATATCTTTAGTCAATTTACAAATTTTAAACAGCCAAAATCAGGAAATTGAACATCAACATAAGCCAATTAGAGAAAGAAAAATGTTTCCCGTAAGAATAATACGTTTTTTGTCTAATGATTTCGATAACCAAAGAAATCCATTGCAGAAAAGGAAAAAAAATATAAGCCTATCTTGTCTTTACCTTAAATTAAATCAAATTGTAAACTGATTATTGCCATAGTATACATCTAGCTGCTAATTGGTGGCAATTTGGTAGTCTCACATCTAGATGTGTATAAGAGACAGGCATTTGTGTGTCAAATATCAATTTCAAGGCCTCCAACTGATTATATTTGACACACAAATGCAAAATGGTCCCTCCGCCGTCTGTCTTCTGCCGAGCTGCCGGAAAATTGACACCAATTAGCTGATGCAAGACTTCCAATTTGCCATATATGGCAGCAAGATGTAAAGGGTTTCTTGTTATCTCGATCATGAGCCAAACACATTTGAGAAGCTGCTTGATTTCCCATCCTAATTAGCACTTGCAAGACTTCCAATTTCTCATACATGACAGCAAGATGTAAAGCGTTTCTGCCGTCTCGATCACAAGCCAAACACATTCGAAAAGCTAATTGATCTCCAAACATATTTAGCACTTGCAAGACTTCCAATTTTCCAAACATGGCAGCAAGATGTAAAGGATTTCTGCCGTCTCGATCAGGAGCCAAACACATATAATCACAAGTAGAAGAATCTTTACTATTACTAATATTAAGATAAAGCTATTGCGAATAATAGGCAACTTTGCCCATGATTGTTGCTAAGTGCAGAGGATTCTTGTCCTCGCAATTCAAAATAGCTTTATCAAGGAGAAGTGAATCTTGTTTAAGTAAATGATTAAAAGTGGTAACATTGCCTTCAAGCACGGCATCATACAACATTTTCTCCATTTCTCACTTGTACATTCTATACTAGACGCTGGTTGATTATTTATACCGTAATATTTTACTGGCTGGCACTTGTGTCATAAATCGCATTTGTTTCAAAAGTAATTATTATTATTGTCTAATGGTTGATTTTAGATTCTTTTATCATAGTTACTTTAAATACTATACGTGTCTCTTATACTTTTGGATAAATATGAGTTATTCAATAGCTATGACCTTATGCTGCAAAGTAGCGATTCATTGGTTTTTGAATATTTACATTTTTGCGAAAAAGTTACTATATTATATGGATAAGAATGAGGTTGGTAGTATATAGTATTTAATTTCTAATAAATGTTGAACTTTTATTGACTAAAAAAAGAAAATGTTTAACTTTCGATAATTATTATCGTCAATCCACTACCAAATAGTTCTAATTAAGTAGATTTAGAGAATATTTTCTTATTTTTTCAATAAATAAGGATTTGATATCTTTGGCGTTCCGAAATATAAATCATCGAGTTTTGAAATGCAAATGAATCGTATTTCGACACGCATGTGAATCAGTACACAGTTCATAGAGGCGGTAAGAGTTTCTGATAACTAAGGCGGATGTATTTGTTCGAAGCCGCAGCTTCTAGCTGAAGTCCCCACTTGAGGCTTGCACTATTTGTATTTGATGAGTCCTTGTACGAGGCTAACATCTTTGCTTAGTGCATGAGAGTCCCATCTGAGGCTCCATTGTTGAACTTTAAACACAATTTGTACGAAACTTCTGGTGCAATGTGAGACCAAATCAAGTATTCTCCACGTGGCAAATTACTTTATCAATTTGATGGAAAAATTTCTGTATGGATCAAAATATGTGATAAGATCGTACATCTTATGATTTATATTACTTTTCATCTACTAAATTTTAATAAGTTGATAGATATGAAATAATATAGATCTCAAGATATACGACCCCACCATACACCCTTGATTCATATAAAAAATTTCCGTTTGATGACTTCTCTTATGGATGTATTTGTTGTTCAGTCCCAACATAATTTGATGACTTACGATTTGCTTGTTAATCAGCTTATATACCAAAATGAATTTGGGGTCTATATCTGTCTCTTATACACATCTAGATGTGTATAAGAGACAGTTCTTTATGCCTTGAATCTTATGCATTTTAAGTTTTCCACAATTTGAGATATATCATACGAAAATTCTTGGAATTTGTTTATAGACATCCTCATTTAATTATATAAAATTCATGTATAAGAAGTATCTGTGCATAAATCAAACGAAAGAGAAAACATGCGATTTTGCCGTGGCTAAAATAAATTTACTTCAGAATAAATTTCAGAAGATAAACTTAGCTTTGGCAACTTGATTGAGCCTCCTCTCTACTTCGTATAATTGGAATTTTTTGTCGAAAAAAAATTCCAATACTAAAATTCCAAAGAAATGAGAGAAAACATAACTTTTTGTTCGGATTCTCATGGACTTTATGACAATTCTAGAAGTGACAATTATAGAGAGAAAAAGTTGGGAAATTAAATTATTGGGGCCTTCTATCACAAATATTAATCTTGTTATGAGTCATAGGTAGGGAAAGTTATAGATGTGTATAAGAGACAGCTATAATTTTCGGGTTAAAAAATAAAATTCAACCCAACTCAATTAATATAGCAACTCAAGTAAAGCTAATTCAAGTATTAGTCGGGTGGGTTACTCGGGTTATTCGGGTAAAAATTTTATATTAATAATTTTTTTAAAAAAAATTTATAATTATAAATCCGTTCATTAAAAATATATGTTTGGTCAAAATTGAAATAGTTAGGTCAAGAATAAAAGGAAAAAAAGTAAAAAATATGATAAATTAGATGATATTTCAAAAATAAAAAAAGAAAAATCACATAAGGTAGATGAAATAATTAGAATATTGCCAAAAATTAATTGACATATATAATTGAATAAATTCAAGAAGACAGACTGTCGGAGGGACCATTTAGATGTGAACACCCCTATACATATCTAGTTGTGTATTAGTAGAAGTGATTAATTATTTATAAATTTTACTTGAGTTTTAACTACTTTACATGGGTCTTGGCGGACTACTCATGTATTAATTTACATTCATATCCTTAATAAACTTAATAAATGACACAATCATATTGGGTGCAATTTTTAATATCATCAGCATGTACTATTTATTTAGTTATACGGGAAAGCACTCGTGATCTTTTTCATAATTATGTTTTGTACACTTTTATTAACATTTTAATTAAAGTTCAGACAGAACCACAACTTATAAGGTTTAATCTGAAGAATTTATCTTCTTTAAAAAAAAAAAAAAATTAACGACTTAAATTGATCGAACCACCTAAGCCATAGCTCCATATGTATAGTTAGTTTACAGCACATTTCATGTCTGAGAAGTGTAATATTTTCTCAAATTCACATTTTAGAGTCACGTGACCGCGTAATCATGTAGTGTACAACTCTGACTCCAAGTCAAAAGATAGAAAAAAGGAATAAATTTTAGAATCATTGAAGTAGTACTCTTTAACCTTTTTTACTATTTTCTTTTTCTGTCTCAAGAATGTAATAATGAAATCTATTTGCCTTGTTCCAATTTTACTTTTTCTTTAGAAAACACATTACTTTTTTTTTTTTTTTTTTTACTTTGATTCACAAAAAGTTAGGAACCTTGTGACTTTATTCGTCCACAATCTAATTCTTTGCCAATCAAGTAATAAAGTTATAAGATTCCAATGAATGCTACCCGACTCGTAATTAGCCTAAGTCATGGTTTGACTCTCCAAGAGATATATAGCTAGACATCCACTATAAATTCTCTTTTTAAAAAGGAAAAAAAGCTACAATTATATTCCAAAGTATTAATTCTCTTAATTATATTCCCTAATTTAAAAGAAACATCTTTTCATTCTAATTGTCAATTAATTAATTTGACTTCTAATTAAATAGACGAGAATAGGGGAATATAAAAAAGTATTTATTTTTAAGGTGAGAAAGATGCACCTAAATAATATAATCAGGTGGCCTCCGTACCCGTTATCGGAATCAAACTTTACGTCATTCGTGTGAATAAAAAATTAGTTATATTTAGAGCATTTATTTTGAGTTTAATGGGAAAACAAATTAATTTTAACTCATTTTGAACTTTGATATGTTAGCTGAATTTGACTCATTTTTAATTTAGTGGAATTTTAGTACGTATAAAAAACTCCACAAAATAATATATTTTTTAGTTCTTGCGGCTAAAACTTTGGAGGGATTTCCTACGTATCCAAGTTGGAATCAAGCCACACATAGTTCTAGGCAAACTACAACTTTAAAATATCCATTTTTTGGCCATTTGAGGCAATTGATATTTAATTGAGATTTGGTCATTAAAGCCAATTTTGACGATTCAAATACTTGTCTAATTATTTTATTTAATATTTTTTGGTGCCTTGAAAGGAAAGACGGAGATAAAGTCCAATTCAGATGCACAAGTGCCAATTTAATTTGATTTAAAGTCTTGTAAGACAAATTTAGATACTAAGACCGATTGGTGCCTTAAAAGGCAAATTTGAACTAAGGCTAACTAATTTGATTTATTACCTTAAAAGGTAATTTTCGGCACTAAAATCGATGAATTTAATTTGGTGCCTTTAAAAGGCAAATTTGGACATTAAAACCAATTAATTTGGTTTATTACCATATAAAGGTAATTATAGACACTAATGTGTATTATACTGTTTTTTATATGCAAGGTATTAATTAAATATAGTCGCTTAATTTTTTTTATTTCTTAATAAACAAATTGTGGCCAAGGGGCCGAATCAATTTCCTTTATTACCTTAAAAGGTAATTTTAGGCATTAATGCCAAAAATTTAATTTGATGCCTTGAAATTAAATTACATTAAAATAAGGGACTAGGATTAATTTAGTTACTATGACCATCTAATTTAATTTAGTGCCTTAAATAATTGGGCGCTAAAATTCCCTAATTTAATGCCTTGCAAATCAAATTTGACAAAATAAGGCACTAGGATCAATTATAGGGCACTAAAACCAATTAATTTAATTTAGTGCCTTAAAAGGCATTTTTGGCAATAAAGCAAAGTAATTTAATTTTATGATTTAAAAGGCAATTGTAGGTACTAAAACCAATTAATTTGGATTATTACCTTGAAAGCTAATTTTGGGCACGAAGGCCATTTAATTTGATTTGATACCTTAAAAGGTAATTTGACAAAGTAAGGCACTAAGATTAATTTTGTGGTACTAAGGCCTATTGATTTAAGTGAATACCTTAAATTTAGAGGAAAAATTTAATTTAATACCTTGAAAGAAAATTTTATAAAATAAAGCACTAGAATCAATTGTAGGGCACTAAAATCGATTGATTTAATTTAGTGTATTAAATATTTTGAGAGACAAATATGGTATTAGGATAAATTGTTAGGCACTAAAACTATTTGATTTATTTCAGTGCCTTATTAGAACTTATATCACAAAGAATAAGTGGGCATAAGCGCCAATTTAACTTTAGTTAATTTTAATATCATGAAAGACTACGAAAAAGAAAAGAGTAAGTTTAATTTTCTCAAAAAAGTTGAAATGGAAAAGAATTGATTAAAGTAGAGAAAATTAATAACAAACCTTTGATAAATTTTTATTTACCTAACAACTTTAGAAATTTTTTATTTGATCTTTCTTTCAACTTACTTGATTTTTTTTTTTTTTTCTATTTGTAGCCTCCTCTTTGCTCCCTGTTATTTTGTGCCCCTTAATGCCTTTGCCTCTCTCTAATTTTTCTTCATGCCCTTTGATTTGAATTTACCTCTTTTCTATGTTTCTTGCCTAATGATTCTGCCTAGGCGTATTCAAACTTAACCCAACTCGAAAACCCGACCCAACCGAATGAATTTGGGTTACATGGGTATAAGTTTTCGGGTTATCCGATTTTATTCCGATTGGGTTGAATTTTATTTTTAAAACCAACCCAACCCGAATACGACAAGTAAATGTAACCCTAATATTCAGTTATCCTATATTTCTACTCTTCTCTTTCAACTCTCAACTACAAACCCCAAATCTATTCTCAATCTCACTCTCAGCAACTCTCTTCTTTCTCACCTCATCTCAACCCCTCTTTCCTTCTAAATCTAATCCCTCTTTCCTTCTAAATATCAATCAATCTCAAAAGAAAAGATTTTGTCAATTCTGCTAAAGGGCAATCTCCCATTTTGGTCTTTGGTACTCAATCGAAGGTTGAAGTTTGAAGCATTAAAGGTTAGATCTTGAAGGTTAAAGTTTAGCTTTTTGAAGCTCAAAATAATTAGAATTTAGTGCTGATTTTCTTGCTTTTTTTCTTTTTTTTTGTGTTGATTTTTCTTTTGTGTTTTTTTGATTGATAATTGTGTTTCACTGCCTTAGCTTTGTGATGCTTGTTGTGTACTAGGTACCGAGTGACATTTGCATGTTAAATTTCTAAAATTTTTGTTGCCTCAGTAAATAGCATTAACTTTTATGATAATTGCTGGTAGCTATTGGCTAAAATTTTAAATTCATATTTTTAGGATTTATTTTGTTGGTCTTGAGTCCTGATTTTTAAATATCTTAATTTTAGTGTATGGTTTCTTGTTTTGTTAGATGAAGTTGGTAATGCTACCTCGTCTCAACTTTCTTCATCTTAATATATACACAGTCCTCCAATTTTGTACCTTTAGATCCTGAAATTGAATTTCAAAATTGTCCTAAAAATCATCTGAATCCATCTTGTTTGTAGATTGTATCACGTAAAGTTTGATTCCGATAACGGGACCTGTCTCTTATCTCAATCTAGATGTGTATAAGAGACAGGCATAATCCTTAGCATAATAATTACACTTAGCTCTCTGTTTTCCATTATTCTCAATTCTAGAGAAATTATTCCAAAGATCTGAAATCAGTCTACACAGGAAACTAAGATAACTTTTTAACAATCAATCACTGCAGCTTTAGAAGGTGGTAAGGTAGGAGCTATGAAAACTTGGGTGTTTGATCAAGAAAAAACAAAGAATTCATAAGCTTGGATGATTATTTTTTTTGAGCAACCATTTAGCATGGTTGATAAGGAAGGTTTCAAGTGCTTTCTTGAAGTTGCTTGTCCTAATTTTATTGTTCCTTCAAGGACAACCATAACTAGGGAGTGTTTTGGTATTTATGTGGATGAAAAAGAAAAATTGAAAAAAAAAATTATACAATATACATGTCAGAGAATTAGTCTTACACATGGACTTCAAAGCAAAGAATTAACTATAGGTGTTTAACTAACCATTTTATCGATATGATTGGAGATTAAATAAAAAGTGCGAAAATTTTCTCCATTTCTATTCATAACGGTGAGGCTGTAGGTAAGGGAATTGAGAATTGCTTGCTTGAATGGGGTATTGACAAAGTGTTTACTATCAGACAGTCGACAATACAACTTCAAATGATTCTGCAATTACTTATTTGAAAAAAAAGGTTGTTGAGTTGGGAAACTAGCATTCCTGGGTGTAAATATATTCATGTGAGATGTGTTGCACACATAATGAATCTTGTTGTTAGTGATGGACTAAAGGAGATAGATAGCTCAATATGTCGTGTGAGGGAAGCTGTGAGATATGTTAGACAATCTCCTGCTAGACTAAACAAATTCGAGGAGTGTGCTAATAAAGAGAAGTGTCAATGCAAGAGGTTGTTGTGTCTAGACATTCCAACTAGGTGGAACTCTACTTATTTGATGTTAGATACTGCTCAAACTTTTGAAAAAGTTTTTGAAAGATGTGGAGAACAAGATCCATACTTTAGGATTGATCTAGAAATTTATGATAAGGGGATGCCTACAGAAAATGATTGGATAATTATTAGGAGGTTTGTTGTATTCTTAGAATGATTTTACTAGCTCACATTATGTGTCTCAAGATCATTAGTAAATATGAAACATCTGATATATTTTTAAATGAGATTAATAATGCGTATGGCATTTTGAAAATATATGAAGCAAGTAATAAGGCTGATATACGTGCAATGGCAGCTAAAATGAAATCAAAGTATGACAAGTATTGTGGAAGCACTGAAAAAGTAAAAATTTTTGATGTACATTGCATCTATTCTTGATCGTAGATGGAAGTCTGAGTATGTGGAATTTGTGCTAGATGATATGTATGGCAGTGATACGAACTTAGGAAAATTGATAAAGAAAGCTTAATATGAGTTGTTTGTTGAGTATAAGAGATTGTACACTTCAACCATTTCAGTTCATGTATCCTTTGTGCATAGTGAAAAAGAAATCAGTGCCACTTGGTCATCTACAATTGGAATGGATAGTAGTAATGATCAAATATATTGGAAAAGATTTAAGAAGAAATATGGCAGGCAAAGCGAGAATCCTTATGCTCAATTAGAGGGATATCTTAGTGAGATAAAACAAGAGCTCAAAACTAGATTTTAATATTTTAACTTGGTGGAAAGAAAATGGATATAGATTCCTGTACTTTCACAAATGGTACGTGATATCTTGGCTATTTTAGCTTCTACAATTGCTTCTGAGTGCACTTTCAGCATGGGAGGGCGGTGCTTGATACATTTAGAAGCTCATTGACCCCTAGAGTTGCATTGCTCTTATGTTTTCTAAGGATTGGCTTTGTACTTCTATGACTCCTATTTCAGCAGAGGAAGATTTGTACGAACTTGAAAGTTTAGAAAAAGGTAATTAATATACCTTTACTTTCTTATTATCTATTAACATACAAAGTAATATATGATTATGTATACATGTCTTATATTTTGGGTCTTTTTTTTTTAGAATTATCAAAAATGTCTTTGGAGACTACCATAGTTGATATATGAACCTGGATACTTTATTTGCACATGTACTTGTTTGCCTTTTTTTTTTATACCCTTCCATATTGGTTCTTTAATCATTAACGTGAAGAACTAGATTAATGAATGTGATTGTCCTATAACAAGGTGCTAAGTGCAAATATTGCGATGGATTTGGAAAAAATGTCTTTGGAGGCTTGTTGTTGTGCTATAGCCTGCAGAATGCAGTAGTGTACTGTGTTGAACTTTGCTTTGCTTTGCTTTGATAGACTTGTTATTGTAATGGAGAATTTGGAATGTGTACTTTGTATTTGTAGTATATATTTGTTCTAAATTTGAGTTTGTAATAGTGTGCTCTAAATTTGTAATGGATTTCAGTTTATAATTTGAATTTGACAGATTTGATTTGTATGAACTATTGTTGCTATTCAATTGTGCTACAGGTGTTTGAACTTCTTTCATGCATTTCCTTCTTTCTTTTCTTTTTTTTTTATTTTTTAAATTTAGGGTTAACCTGGAAACCCGCCTGACTAATAATATTAATAGGGTTGGGCTTGGTTTAAATTTCTTGACTTAGAAATCCAAAATCTAAACTAAAAATTTAACCCATTAACACCTCTATTCTTATACACATCTAGATGTGTTTTCTTATCCTTTTATAGGGCTCTAAAGCCTTGTTTTGTGTCGGTCTTCTCACCAACGTGGGGATTTCCCACAAGCAATGCAAATGGAAACATGAGTGCTAAGTGGTAACTAAATAACTTCATAGGATCTCTCTCTCTCTCTGTTTTTTTTTTTTTTTTTTTTCAATTTCTTTGACTTCTTTGGGCATTTTTACCACCACCCGTTGAAGTGCGGCTGATCTTGTAATGGTTAAATATTCCACTTCGTTGTCATCTGAACAACGAATTTTGTTGACTTTCCATTAATTTTTTGGTTTAACAATGCTATTATTAAACGAGAATTGAGAAAGCAAAATCAACCGCGAGATGGACATAAACTGAAACGACTTGACTTCAAACAAAAGGTACAAATGCTATAAATATTAACCATGCATATCTTAATTAAGGAAAATCCTAAGGTTACATAACCGTATTTATCTCATTGTCTCTTATACACATCTAGAATTAAGTAATTGCAGAATCATTTGAAGTTGTATTGTCGACTGTGAAGTAATTAAAGCTCTGTGAATGATTCTCTAGATGAGTGTAGAATTCCCCTAATGTCATTCCTAAAATTTAAGTTGACCCCACACCCTATTTTACAGTCACTCATCCATTAAATAAAAACTCTCCTACGAAAATTATGAAATATTTTAAGGTTCTTTTTTGGGAATCATTCTCTTGTATTTTAAATACTTATATAGTACAACACTATGTACTTTAAAAACTTGTATTGTACAAATTTTTATTAAAATTAAGAAAATAGTTCTCTAAAAAAGATTGTAGAATTCTCCAAAAATTATAAGTAATATTTGTGACTTTGAAGATCAGAGCGCCTGTGATACTACCACTACCGAATACAAAATTAATTGAATGTTCCTGATTGTTTACATATTGCTAATACCTAGCCACTATGAAGGAAAAATTTACTAATATACTCGTCGGTCCCCAAAAGAGTCTTGCCCACATGAAAGCTTCCATTAAGCTAGTACAAGTCTACATGAAAATTGTAAGTTTCAAACTTTAGAGTTTACTAAAACCAGCCATAAAATTATAAAATTAAAATAATCAATTATTACATAAAAATATATTTTCAAAAACTTTGATGGAAAATCTCCATTTCTTATGAAAGTTTTTCAAACTTCTCTTTATGTATCCTTGATGTGTATCAAAACCATGTTTAATCTGAGTAACTATAAACATTAGATGTGTTCTAAACATTAGTGGGATCAAATTGCTTCAACTTTTGATACAATTTTATTGTTCTTTTCTGATTCCACGAACTACATATTACTATCTAATATTTTCCCTTTAATCATTTGGTTTATGGGTATGAGAGTGGGAATGGGAATCAAAGTTAATGATACTCATAAATGTTGTTTGATTGAACACTATAAGAAATATATAAAGTGGCACAAATGTTGTTGTCATAGCAACAAGGATAATAATTGTGGTCAAAGATGAAACAAATGCTGTCGTATATGCACGGATCAGAAGCCGATAATATTTTGGATGAGTTTGTGCCATCACAGATTCTCCAATTTTATGTGGAATAATATTAGTATTATTTGGCCCTTGTGTTATTTCACCTTGCCAAACACCCCCTGGAGGGTTTACTACTGCTTGAAATGCCATTGTTGCAACAAGTGAAGCCACCACCATTATTGTATTTTTGTTCATTTCGAATAACTCCCTCCTATTGCCAGAAACGAGCGCGCCTACAAGGCCTCCAGAATATTCAAGAGATCTTTGTGAATTTCTGAATTAATGCCACCCTGAGCTAACAAAATGTCTTGTGCGGTGTTTCCCTTAGCATTCTCCTTAATTTAATCCGCCTCCTATGACGAAGCAAGCAGCTGATGGTCTGCATGAATAAATTTTAGAAATATAATTGGGAATTGATAATTAGATTAAGAAGGGTTTAATATATATATATATCTAAATATATATATATATATATATATATGCAAAATTCTAAAATCCCATTAAGGAGCCATTCGCTTGTACTTGAAAGGTTTATGCAGATAGACTATGTGCTTTAAAATCTTGTATACACACAAGTCTTTAAAGCCAATGTGATGGTATACTAAAACATGATTGTAAAATTCCCTTATATATATTAACCAGGAACTGATAAAAAACTTGTATCCCTTCTGTTTCGTTTTGTTTTTATAATATGAGGTATAAATTGTCCTCCAATTGTTTCATTAAAGATGAATTAGTGTCTCAATTTAAATTTAGGTACAAATATTTAGTTGAGACGACTAAATTTAAATTGAGAGAGTATTTCGGCTTTAGTGAAATAATTTGATAAATATTTAAGTGATTTGCCGGTTTTATATTTCACGCTTTTCTATTTTGATTTATTTAATTTTTTATTACACAGGCAAACAGATAATAAAAGCCAATCACCTATTTTACCCTTGATACAATTTCTCAAAGAGCATTAAATTCATATTTTGACATTAAATACTCTAATAAATTATTTCAAGATCTAATTGAATTTGAATTGAGGGATTAATTTAGGAAAAGTAAAGAAAAAGTATTTACTTAGTTGATAAAACATAAGTTTTTTATAAATTGTGTGCAATGTTGACATAACAAATAAATGACACAGAAGGAATACCTTGTTTTGACTATAGTATGTGGTCAGGTGCAATAAGGTCATACCATCCCCATCTTTGGCATTCACAAACTTTCCATTTTTCAATGTGTTTTGCTAGTGTGTGTCCTAAAACTAATTTATTTTAGGGATGAATTACACTTTTTATATTTATTTATATTTTATAATATGGCATTTTTTGAATAATATATATATATATATATCTAGATGTGTAAATAGTTACGATATAATTATATTTTATTCGTAAATATCTCTAATCGTTGTGTTTGACACGGGTAGATTGTCACATAATTGTATGTAGATGCTTATTGAGAATAGATGCATCGGATTGACCCGCTAAGATATTTCACATGGATTATTATTCGCTAGTAGATTAATCTCTTTGTGATAGTAGTGTAATGATCCTTTGACTTGAGGTCACGAGTTTATCTTGACTGTGGATTATTGTACTTTTGCTCTATTAGTCGTTGCTCTTAATGAGTCACACATAATATAGAGTTTGGGTATAATATGAATCATGATAAGATAAGATATGACCAATAAAGTATTCATCACTCCTTATAATATGAGAGTATGTTCCAGAATGATCACTTCTTGAAATACGATTCGAAAATCTTTGCACAAAGTGGAAATAGAATTAAGAATGTTTTAGGAATCAATTCTATTTCAAGTGAGTTATTTTTTAGAAAGAAGTAAATTGATTTATTCAATTAGATTTGGCTTTATATATGTACTCTTGAATTAATAGGGATATAAATTGATGAAAGGATAATAATTACACGAGATTTAAATCACGGATGGGTGATGTCAGACCACTTGACATATCTTTAGTGTTGAGTAAATCATGATCTTTCTCTTATACACATCTAGATCTTGATATATAAGTGTAAATTAATTAATTGGAGAATTAATGATAAATTAAAGGTATTTAATTTATTTAATCCAAATTATTTAAGATTTTAATTTATACTTATTGCCAACGTGATTGGGAATCTAAAGGGTCACACACTTGAGGATAATTAATTTGGGATTAAATTATTTTTGATAAGTATCAGATACTTATGGGTTAATTTATGAGATAAATTAACTTTTGAGCTTACTTGCAATAAGTTATAAAGCTTAGAAGCTGATGTGCAATATATTAGAAGTCATAAAGATTTTGTACTCCATCTTATTCATACGCCCTTAACCCAAATTGATTAGGATTAATGTAATTCCTTAAATCCAATTTAATTGGGATACTAGAATTCTATATATATATATATATATATATATATGTATATATATATATATATATATGTATACGGTTTTTGAAAACATATATGTGATATGAGTAGTACTAAGCAGAAGAACTAGTACGGCCAACAAAAAAGCCATAAGAAAAGTTAATAAAAACATGAAAGTCACATTGAAAATTGAGTAAATGCACTCCATGGTTTTATTCAATCAATCTTGTGAAGATTTCTGATTTAATTATCTGTGTAGATACCATTACCTATCAGATCCATCTTTAATTAATTTATGATGTAGGTGTATTTAGTTGTCATGAATATTGAGCTGTTTAAACCATATGAATTTTTTGAATTCAATTTATGAAAAATATTGGAGAAAAAAAAACGTCATATTGCCGTGAATTTGAGATCATGGCTACACAGAAGGAATTTTGTGTCCATATTAAATATGGACAAGCCATGACGACTTGATTAATAATGTCACTTTTGGTGACATTATTAATGTTTGTCACTACAAGTATTTAATTAGTCAAATAATTTTAGTGACACTTAATTTAATACTTTCATATAAAAGATTTTTTTAAATTTTGACTTTAGAAATCACCAATTAATTTTTGACAATTGTTAAAATTAATTGATAAGATTTAGAAATTTTCTTTATTTTAATTTGACTAAAATTTCGAAAGTATAAAACTTTTGAAAATTTTTATTTAATTCTAATGACATTAGAATTAGATAATTTGTTTAAATTTTAAAAATTTATTAAGACAAATTTTTCAATGAGATTGAAATTTAATAAATGTTCAAAAAAAATTAGAAATTGTTTCTAATATAATTTTTGAAATTCTATTATTTAAAGGATTATTTTCTAATGAAATTGGAAAATAATAATTTTTTCTCCATAAAATATTTTCATAACTAATTCAAAAATTTATAATTTCAATGAGATTGGAATTATGATGTATAGTGATTCATGATTTGATACCAAATACGGGTTTATGCTTTTATTTAATTATTGAATTATATAATAGCAAGATGGATGATTATGGACTTTAGACCAATGTGATTGTGTTTGATTTATTTCGTTCAAATTCAATGGCTGTAAATATTTTAATTAAGGCCTGCGTGTCCTGCCTTTCTTTATTATTCTAAATGTAATTCTTTTCTCATTTCAATCTCCTTGAATGTAACTCGAGGTTTCTTGACCAATCATGTAATGTATATAGAGGTAGGTTAGGGATAAGATTGAATATCTAATATGTTTAGATAGAATTTATATTTGTAATGTACAAAATGATGGAGACAGCAAAAAGGTGCAACAAAGAAGGAAATTTTCAAGAGTTGAAGATTATCCTTAGAATTTGACCACCTAGTTTCTTTTGTGAGTTAGGAAACTAGTTTAGTAAAAGTTCATAATCATCCATGATTTTATGCATGTTTTATTTATTATATGTTGATATGATAATATTGTATGCAATTTTGGTGAGACCTAATAAAATAAATAAAAGAAAATCCCTAAAATTAATATTAAGTCGATAAATAAGTTACATTCCATTATTATAACCATAAATGAGAGTTCTTCTTAGATTTAACTTGTTGGACTAATCCAAGGATACTCTACATTGAACATGTTTAAGTTATAAGAATAGATCTTTGAATAATGGGTATGATTTAATGGAGGCATATAATTTATTGGGCTAAATCAAGGTTATATGTCCTTGAGGCAAAGGTTAGGAGTCACATAAGATGTATTATCAAAGAGTTGATACCTAACTATCTCTAAGAATTACAAAGTGTTGTAATTGGTAAGAGTTACTTACCTTTCGAAATTATTTTGATTTGTTAGGTACACCTAAGATCAAAATAATTAGATGAGATCCTAACCCATCTAGGGGTTATGTGATAGCTCCGAATCAATATGTGAGAGTTATTGATTTGAATTAAAATGGTGGGAGTAAAACCAAATTAAAAGAAATCCATATTATATTTTAGTTTTGTTTATGTATAAATAACAAATTCTTATACTATCTTTCTTTATATGTTGTAGAATATGAGTAATAACGTCAATTTACATCCCATTTTATATGATAACAAACTCACTCTCTCAATTTTTTCGGAGTGATGAATACTTTATTGGTCAATCTTATCCTGTCTCTTAACACGAAAAAATTGGCTATGTTCTTGATTAACCTATTCCTGATGTCTTAGCAGATGATGCTGATGAACCAGTTCAGAATGCTTATCGTATGCATGTAAAGGACAATGATACTGCCTCTTGTATCATGTTGGCCGCTATATATGAATTCTGAATTGAAGAAACAACAAGATAACATGGATGCTCATTCTATGATTCTTAGTCTCAAGGAGTTGTTTGATGAAGAATCAAGAAAGGAGACGTATGAGACCTCTAAAGAGCTATTCCATTGTAAAATGGAAGAAGGTACTTGAGTAGCGGTTCATGTATTGAAGATGATCGGATTAATTGAAAAATTAGAACAACTAGGATTTAAACAAAATCATGAGTTAAATGTTCACCCAGAGATTGCAATTTTTCGGGTCAACATCTGTCTCTTATTACAACATGAATAAATTGTCCACAACTCTTACTGAACTGTTGAACATGCTTAAAACTGTTGAGACAACCATTTAAAAGGAAAGGAAACAAGTTATGGTTATTGATTCTTCCACTAAGAAGAAAAAGAAATCTAAAGTTAGTTTTGTGAAAGCCAAATTTGGGTTGAAACCAACACCTGTGATCAAGAAGGATAAGACCAAGGATATTTGTTACCATTGTGGATTAAACGAAGGGTACCAGAAAAGGAACTGCAAGGCCTATATAGATACCTTGAAATAGGAAAGGCTTAATGAACCTTCTACTTCAGGTATGTTTATGATTGAGATCAATATTTCTACTTCTAAATTAGATTCTTGGGTATTAGATACCGGATCAATATCTCATATTTGTAAAAATATGCAGGGACAAAAGAGAAGTAGAATATTGGCTAAGGGAGAAGTGAACCTGCGCATGAAAAATGGAGAAAATGTTGCTGCATTAGCCGTAGGGACTTATTATCTTTCTTTGCCCAATGGTATTGTTTTAGAACTTAAAACTGTTATTATATTTTATCTTTTATTAGAAATATTATTCCTATTCTGTGTTTAGATACTGATGGTTTTGTCATTATACAAAAGAATAAATATTGTTATTTTTCACAGCAATTGTGTATGGAACTGCTTCTTTGAATAATGGTCTTTATATTCTAGACGTGAAAAATTCAATTCTCAACATAAATTCAAAAAGGTCTCTTATACACATCTTGAAACGATCTTTCCTTTGGCATTGTAGACTTGATCATATAAATGAGAAATGGATTATCAAATTACATAAAAATGGTTTTTTGAGATCATTTGATTATGAATCATATGATATATGTGAGTCTTGTTTATTTGGTAAAATGACCAAATCATCTTTTACTAGAAAAGGTAATAGATCTGTTGTAGAATCAGTCATGGTGTCTTGTTTGGACGATGTTTGTGGTCCTATGTCAATTCATGCTTGAGGAGGCTTTTCATACTTCATTACCTTCACGGATGACCATTCTAGTTAGGATTATGTATAATTGATAAAGTATAAGTCCGAAATCTTTGAAAAGTTCAAGGAATTCAGGAATGAAGTTGAAATATAACTTGGTAAAAGTATTAAAATACTTCGATCTGATTGAGGTAGGGAATATTTGAACCAAGAGTTTCAAGATTATCTTAAGGAGAATGGGATTCTACCTCAATGGATTCCTCCTTATACACCACACAATTCAATGGTATATCTGAGAGATGTAATCGAACTCCATTGGATATGGTTTGATCAATGATGAGTCTTGTAAACCTTTCAAAATCGCTTTGGGCCTATGCTTTCAACACTGCCTCCCATTTACTAAACCATGTTCCATCAAAAGTTGTTGATTCCACTTTTATGATATATGGTTTGGAAAGAAACCTAAACTTTCATACTTGAAGGTTTGGGGCTGTCCTGGTTATGTAAAGAGGATAGAATCTGACAAAATTGAAGCTAAGTCAGATAAATGCCTATTTGTGGGGTATCCAATGGAGACTTTTGGATACTATTTCTACAATCCTATTGAGCAAGAGGTGTTTGTCTCAAAACATGCCGTCTTTCTAGAAAAGGAGTTTATTCTTGAAAGGGCAATTGGGAATAAAATAGATCTTGAAGAAGTTCAAAAAATACAATATGGTATTGATAAACAAATAGAACAAGAGCTTCAATCATATGATGATTTGATAGAGGATGAAGCTAGATGATACACAAGCTCTTTGTTGGACTATTAGGATATGTCGTACTCGAAAAAGATATGAGTTTCTTGTAATTGGGCACAATGATGTATTGGTCATTACAAATAATGAACCTACATCTTACAAAAAAGCACTATCTAATAAGGACTCTTAGAAGTGGCTACAAGCCATGAAATTTGAAATGGATTTCGTGTATGACAATAAGATTTGGACCTTAGTCGATCCACCTGAAGGAATTAAACCCATAAGGTGTAAATGGGCCTTTTAGAGAAAGACTGACATCGATGGTAATGTGATTATCTATAAGGCACGATTGGTGGCAAAGGGTTATACACAAAGACAAGGAATTGACTTTGATGAAACTTTCTCACCAATTGAAATGCTGAAATTCATTCGAATTTTACTTGCTATAGCTACATATTATGATTATGAGATTTGGCAAATGGATGTAAAAATTGCTTTCCTTAATGAAAATTTGCAGGAAGAGGTGTATTTGATACAACCTGAAGAGAGAGGTTTATATCCACAAATCCTAACAAAATATGCAAGGTACAAAGGTCTATTTATGGAATAAAGAAAACTTTTAGGAGTTGGAACATCCGTTTTGATGAGACAATCAAAGAGTATGATTTTATCAAAATTGAGGATGAGCTTGTGTATACAAGAAGGTTAGTGGGAGTGCCATTGTTTTCTTGTACTTTATGTGGATGACATATTGTTGTGAAAACGACATAGCTATGCTTGAAAGTGTCAAGGTATGGTTGTCCAGCAATTTTCCTATGAAAGATTTAAGAAAGGCAACCTATATTCTGAGAATGAAGATCTATAGAGATAGATTAAAAAAGTTTCTTGGCTTTACTCAATCAACGTACATAGACAAGGTGTTAAAAGGTTTAGCATGGATCAATCAAAAAAGGGTTACTTACCAATATCTCATGGTGTTTATCTTTCAAAAGGCATATGTCCTAAGATAGATGTCGAAAGAGATAGTATGAAAAGGATCCCATATGTTTCGAACTATAGGTTCTATTATGTATGCTATGCTATGTATTAGACCCGATGTCTCTATACTCTTAAGTGTTTCGAGCAGGTTTCAATCTAATCCAGGGAGTAGTCATTGGATAGCAGTAAAAAATATTCTTAAATATTTAAGAAGGACTAAAGATTTATTCTTGATCTATGGTGGATAAGAATTGACAGTTCGTGGACACACAAATGTTAGCTTTCAATCTGACAAGAATGATAGCAAGGCACAATCCGGATATGTAATTACTCTTAATGGTGGTGCGATCAGTTGGAAGAGTTCCAAACAAGACACCATGACTGATTCTACAACAGAAGCCGAATACATTACAACTTCAGAAGCAACAAAAGAGGCAGTTTGGATCAAGAAGTTTGTGGCTGAACTTGGAGTGGTTCCTTTCATTAGTAATCCTATACTTTTGTATCATGATAAAAATGAAGCTATTGCATAAGCAAGACAACCCAGGTCTCATCAACGATCTAAACATGTGTTACAGCGCTATTGAATATCATTTGATTAGAGAGATCATTGATAGAAATGAAGTAAAGATAAAAAAAGATTCCCAAGAATGATAACATTGTAGATCCATTCACTAAAGCCTCATCCCAGAAGAAACATGAGAGTCTTGTTAATTCATTCGGTATTAAGCATATGAATGATTGGCTTTAGTGCAAGTGCGAGTTTATTATTATATGCCCTCAAACCAATTTATTTTAGAGATGAATTATACAGATCACTATAAGATCTTAGGTATACTTTGTAATATGGAATTTTTCGAATAGTAAATAGATGAAATGTCAATAGTTATGATATAATTATGTTTTATTCGTAAATATCCCTAATCATTGTGTTTGACATGGGTAGATTAGCACATAATTGTCTGTGGATGCTTAATGAGAATAAGTGCATCGGATTGATGCGCTAAGAATATTCCACACGGATTATTATTTGCCAGTGGATTAATCTCTTTGTGATAGTAGTGTAATGATCCTTTGACTTGAGGTCATGAGTTTATCTGATTGACTATAGATTATTATACTTTGGCTCTATTAGTCATTACTCTTAATGAGCCGCACATACTGTAGAGTTTGGGTATAATATGAATCATGATAAGATAAGATACGACCAATAAAGGAATCTAGATGTGTATAAGAGAATAGGAGAGTATATCCCAAAATGGCCACTCAATGAAATACGATTCAATCCTCTTTACAAGATGTGTAAAGAGAATTAAGAGTATTTTTTAAATCATTAATAAATAGGGGCACAAAACAGATTCCATTATATCATCCAATTGTGTAACTCTATAAACCGGTAGAAACCCAATTATAATTATTAAATGCTGGAGATTAACCTTGGCAATAGAAAAAATCTTTACATCAGGAAGTTTTAAAATGTTTCGGCAAGTCCAAAGGTTCATTATCATAGTTTATTTCCGTTACTCATATGCGTGTTAAATTAATATTAGCATTTTCTATATTTACTTTGATTTCTTGATTTATGTAACAAATATTACAACGACTACTCTTTATTCTACATAATTATTTTTGCAATTCTATTTTTGAATTTTACATGATGCAATCTAATGTCACAAATGATTACAAGGTAAATACATTTTTTGCTTAATTTAGTTTTCAAATAAGAACGATCAAATTAAAATTATTGACTCTTAAAATATGATAATACCCAGTACTTTTTTCTTCCTTTCTTTCTTGTTGTGCACATATTGAGTATTGCCCCAATAAATGACAAGAAATAATTTCTACCATGTACTCAAAATCAATAAATACTACTTTAATTATGTTGATACTATAATATAACAATTTTTTTATTTCATGAAATAGCCCAAATTGTATAAAATTTTCTCTTCACATACGCATCGAGTGTATTCCAAAAACTAGCGTAATTAGCTGACATTAAAGTTAAATATTGACGATTAGGATATAAATTTTAAATTTTAATAAACATTAAAAAAAAAATAAGGAAAGTATAGAGTTTCAAAAAATTAACAAAGGTTCAGTGAATTCCGTATATCATAGTGGCAAAGTTTCAAGAACAAAGACTAAGGGTGTGTTTGATAAAACTGATAATCTGAATTATGAATTTTGAACACTGAAAATTAAGTGATGAATTCTTAATTTGTTGAATTCATAAAGTTGCATCTTTTGATAATCAGCTGAATCTAAGTACTAAATTAAAATATTTTACCTTGTATATTATATATTTTGAAGATAATATTATATATTTTTTATAGTAGATTATTTTAATTATTATATTTTTAATACAAATAAATAATTTTTAATATAGAGTATATGTGTATAAGATAGGGGTATGCGTGTGTGTGAGAGAGAGACATTATGTACAAGTGTGTGTTATATGTGAGAAAAAATGAATGTAATAAGTGCAAGTATGCATTTTTGTATGTGGAAAGGAATATAGTGTGTGTAAGTGTCTGTTTATGTGTTGGAAAAAAAAGTATATAATGTGTGCAAGTGTATGTTTATGTGTGAGAGATAATGAATACAGTGTGTGTGTGTATGTTTATATGTATGAGAGAAGGAATATAGTATGTATAAGTGTATATGTGTGAGAGAGAAGCAATATTTTTTATGCAAATGTGCGCCTATGTGTGAGATTAAGAATATAGATGTGTTTTAATTGCAACTGTGTGTTTATGTATGACACAGAAATTCTTATCCATCTGCAAATGTGTGTTTATGTATGAGAGAAGGAATATAGTGTGTTCAAGTGTATGTTTATGTGTGAAAGAGAAGGAATATAGTGTGTGTAAATTGCAACTGTGTGTTTATGTATGAGAGAGAAGGAATATAGTATCTGCAAATGTGTGTTTATGTATGAGAGAAGGAATATAGTGTGTTCAAGTGTATGTTTATGTGTGAGAGAGAAGGAATATAGTGTGTGCCAATGTGTGTTCGTGTGTGAGAAAGAATGAATATAGTGTGTGCAAGTGTGTATTTGTGTGTGAGATAATGAATATAATGTGTGTGACTGTGTGTAAATAGTGTGTGAATGTGAAATAAAGAAAATTATTTCGGGTGAGTTTTGCTATACTAGTAAAGAATTCAACAAATTAAGTAATAGACTTTTCACTTAAAATTTTGTATATAAATTAAATGGCACTTAATACACTCAGAGGTAAGAGAATTTTATTATCAAACACACTTAATACAAAAAGCACTTAATGAATTAAGTTTAAACACTTAATGGAGTTATCAAACACCCTTAAGAAATTATCGACATTGAATTAAGGCAATTAGTTAGTGTTTTTAAAATTCAGAAATCATCGAAAAGGTTTGCTAAACATTTAAAAATAAATCTTTAGTCAATTTACAAATTTTGAACAGCCAAAATCATGAAATTGAACAACAACATAAGCAATTAAAGAAAAATGTTTCCCTCAATTTCACTTTAGAGGAGATAATACAATTTTTGTTGAATGAATTTCGATAACCAAAGAAATCCATTGCAGAAAAGAAAATAATAAAAAAAGAGATGAGTTTATTTTTTTGGATTCATGGGCAGATGAGGTTATGAAAACATTTCTCCGATTCATGTGCAAATGAGGTTATTTTCTTCGATTCATAAGCCTAACCAACTTCAAGGGGAATTATACATGTTGAAGAAATCACTCCATTGGGTTTAAAAATTTGTACAATACAAATTTTTAAAGGTGTTTTACTATATAAAATTTTAAGCACGAAGGGTTGATTCCATAGCAGGACCGTAGAATTTTCTAAATTTAATTAGTAACTAGTATAGAAGGCACACACACTAAACCACGTGAAAAGAAAAAGAAAAAGAAAGCAATTATATAAGGTAGTTATTAAAGGGTAAAATTGAAAGTTCATTAAGTAACGGACATGAAAAAGGGGCTTTCCCCCTTTATATATAGTATAGATGCTAATATAATTTATAATGGGAACACTCTACTTGAAGTGAAAGGTCATTTTTTTGAAATGGATAACTCATGTTTTTTTCTGAAAAAATGACCCCTCACTCAAAATAAAGGACTCTTATCAATTAGTTTAAAAGCAACTATTAGGTAAGTGCCTAATAATTGCTTTCGATAAAATTTCTCCTGGTCTTGATCCATTATCAGTGGCAGAACCGTCTCTTGTTAAAATATTTCCGCCACGTTTTGGATCAAACACATTTATACTCTACATAGAGCATGATAGGAGTTTGAAGTAATATTATTTTATGTATTCCTTATTTTACTCTTCTTAAGTTATTTTTAAAACTTCTACTCATAAATCCCCATAAAACTTTTTCATACTTTTAGTTAATTATTTTTTAAGAATCACACACATATAGTGTGTATCGTTCTTGTTATGCCCTACTCCGAGGGATCCTGTGACTACCGTACTCTGACCTTTTCCCAAGAACACTAGACTCAAAATAACTTCTAATTCTTGATCGAACCCCTTAATTGAATATATGAATATAACTTGAAAAATGTTAATATTATGGGGTGAGTTTGAAATTGTTCAGCAAGTAGCTAACACCACCTTTGCTGGACCAAACAAGTTATATATATATATTAACAAAGAGATTTTGAACACACAGTCATAGAAAAGTTTTTCAAAAAGTTTTTATTTGACATCAAAGCAAAATCTTATTTCACATAATCCCAAAGGTTTCTTTTCAAAAACAAAACGTACATACTTTTATAGCAAGTGGCATTATATCAAAAATTTACAAAACAGATTTCACAAATATCAAAGGGTTAAAATTGGAATCAAGGTACAAGAATCAGAATTTATAATCAGAGTTTGAAAATTCAGAATCAAAATAACAGAATTACAATCCATATTCGGAGGTCAAAGTTCATATCATGGTTAATTATAGGGTCATAAAACAAGAACGCTATCATCGGCTCACTGAATACTCAGCCTAGTGCTAAGAGACCCAAATAGAAAAGGTTTCTAAGGGGTCTCTCAAAAACCATCTTAGCTAGAGTTCAAAGTTCAGAGCTCGGAGGTCAGAAGTAACCTTATATGGTTGTTCAGAAAATGCAAAACTATAGTTCCTACCAATTATTCATGAGTATTTTAAGAGTTTTGGTCTATTATTAATTACCGATAAATATTCCAAACACACACACATGCAAAATACTCATACCAAATTCAAAATAATGCCACTTATACAAATTAATTTAAAATAATTATGTATCCATGTAAGGTCCAAATTTAATAACTAAAATAATATGTCGTAAAAAATAATATTTAGACAAAAGATTTTCAAAATTACAAAGGGGTAGTAACTTGTTACCTCTAAGTAACACAAAAATCATGGCAAAGAACCAACAACTTTCCTAAACAAAATTATCAAATATTACTAGAGTTCAATTTCAAAATAACCTAATCGTATATAGACTATCATGTTATCGACAATTATTCAAGACCTAAAATATCCCAACAAAGGTATCGTCTCCAAACCAGTTACTTCTTGAAAATAATATTTTTCAAAGCAATACTAAAACAAATCCTTTATTACACAATGTAAATATCTATCATATTTACTTTATAAAAACAACGCCACCACAATATTATTCATAGTTAAACATTCTCAAAATATCTACTTATGTAAACATAACTAAAATAGTTTTTCAAAAGTAATGGTTTAGGAATAATGCTCTTACAATATATGATATATAAGAGTCCCAAAATATATATTACCATTTTTGGGGTCACCACAATAAACCTCGAGAAGGGAGGAGGATGAGATACTCGACTCTTAGACCGACTCGGGAGAAAAGGACAAGAAAACAGGCATCATAATAAACCAAACAATCAATCCAACCCGTATGCATTACAGTCTACACTATCTGGAGGTATAATAACCGTAGTATAGAGATTTTCTGGACTCATCATACGGGCATTTCCCCTTGAGTGGCTTCAACATTTGCCTTAACGGGTACTCTCGAGGCCCTAGCCTTTTGTCCAGAAATTCTATACAAGTTTTATTTTATCCCAGATTTTAACCATAGAAAGGAAATTTCATCCAGAGAATGCCAACATACCTCATGGTGCCTGGAGTCCTGTTCTTGTCTGAGTTTGTCATTTGAACACTATCTAGATGTGTATAAGAGACAGGGCCGAAAGGTCTCTCTCCCCTGGTTGGCGCCGTTGGAATCAAACCGGGTTGCCGCGTGACAAAGCGGGACCTTAAATAATTGCTTTCTTTTTCTTTTTCTTATACACATCTAGATGTGTATAAGAGACAGGATCTGGTGGGCTGACACCCTTCCACGTGGTTTATGGTGGTGCCCACCATAAACCACGAGAAGGGAGGAGTCTGAGATTCTCGACTCTTAGACCGACTCGGGAGAAAAGGACAAGAAAACAGGATGTGTGTCATAATAAACCAGTTAATCAATCCAACCCGTATGCATTACAATCTACAGTATATGGAGGTATATAACCCTAATATAGAGATTTTCTAGACTCATCATACGGGCATTTCCCCTTGAGCGGCTTCAACATTTGCCTTAACGGGTACTCTCGAGGCCCTAGCCTTTTGTCCAGAAATTCTATACAAGTTTTATTTTATCCCAAATTTTAACCATAGAAAGAAAATTTCATCCAGAGAGAATAGGTATGCCAACATACCTCATGGTGCCTGGAGTCCTGTTCTTGTCTGAGTTTATCATTTGAAATTAACTTGTTGAACTTTTATGGGTTCGAGACCTTTCGGCCTCTCCCCCTGGTCTTCTTCTTCTTAAATTAAAGAAATAAAATTAAATGGTGAGCTTCTAAGGAAAGTCTTGAAGAAGATTGATGAAGAGAGAATATAAAATGAAAATTGATTGCTATTGAAAAGATTGTTTTACAAGGGGAGCTAGCTGAGAGTTTTTGATAATTTTCCTCGATGTCTATACAAGTGAGGAATGAATCTATTTATAGAATGAATTCCGGACTTCAAATCCGGATGTTAACTATCCTAATAAAGTAAAAGAGATTCCTTACATTTTTGCTTTTCTAAATATAATGCATAGTACAATAATTGCTACCGGCTGTCTAAAGTTTCTTACATAATACAATAATTGTTTTAAAGTTGTCTAAAATGTGGTCTCCATATTTGGTATCCGATGCTGTCTACTCCATCAGTGGATTGACACCTGGTCTTCCAAATCACATGGTTCCTTTTGATTGTCTCTAGTGGATTCCGTCTCAGTCTTTAAGTAAGATTTGTTTTGTCTAAGAGTAGATCTTGTTCTTTTGTCTGAGTCACGATTCCACTAAGTGGAATTTTGGGTAGATTCTTGAATTCTCCAAGAAGCTAATCTAAAATTGTCTTTGTAACGTCTTCTTTCTTCTTTTTCTTTTTATTTTTTCTTAATTTTATTCCTTTTTTTGTCTCTGAGGAAGAGGACTCCTCTTTTTCAGAAGTTTTTGGCAAACTTCCAGCCATTAACAGATTATTGAGACAGCCTTTACCCTTATCCGTTTGTAAGGGACTAGATACAGGCTGACACCCTGTATTGGTCTGTGTGATTTTTAGTAAATCACCAAGTACCAACGTGACATCTAGATGTGTATAAGAGACAGATACTGTCTTTGAACACATCTAGATGTGTTTAAGAGACAGCTGTTATTTTGGTTAAATTTTTTGTATTTAAATACCTATTTTTCCAGTCTTCAAACTTTTCTAAAGTTAGAGTTTGAACTTTTTGTTCTAATTCAATAATTTTGTCTTATTTTCAGAATATTCTTGTTCTACATTTCTATACTTTTCATTTATTATTTTAAAATTTTTTATAAGGGCCTCACAGTGATCACAAAAATTAATCTAGTTGTGTTCATCATCGTTCAGTATTAATTTGATCTGAGATATAAAACTGATTTCCTAAATAAAATCTACAAGCTTCAAGTCCTTCTGTAATTGTCTTAAAACCTTTATATTTTGGGTTTTTTACTTCTCTTATTGCAGTGAGGACTTCAACCCAAGTCTTGTATAATCCTGCCTTGCCTGGAGTGCCACGGAAAACTGCATAACACTCAAACTTAGAGAGATCATTTAGTCCATTAAAATAAGCAGATAAAGTACTTAAATGATCTGCTTATTTTAATGGACTAAATGATCTCTTTAAGTTTGAGTGTTATGCAGTTTTCCATGGCATTCTGCAATGGATTAACAAGACTTGGACTAAAGTCCCTCACTGCAATAAGAGAAGTAAAAAACCCAAAATATAAAGATTTTTAGACAATCTATAGATGTGTATAAGCTTGTAGTATTTACTTATAAAATCAGTTTCTTATACACATCAAATTAATACTGAACTGCTATTGATGAAGGTAACCAGATTAATTTTTGTGATCACTGTGATGCCCTTATAAAAAATTTTAAAATAATAAATGAAAAGTATAGAAATTAGAACAAGAACTTCTGAAAATAAGCAAAATTATTGATTAGAACACAAAGTCTTGTATCTCCTAACTTTAGAAAAGAAGACTGGAAAAATAAGTATTTAAATACAAAAAATTTAACCAAGGCCAGTGTTTTTGGTAAAGGAACACCTAGTCCGGTTCAAACGGCAACCAGTAAAGACAAGACAAGTCCGTTGGTAGTTGGTGATTTACTAAAATCACATGCACTAATACAGGTGTCACCAGATCTAGTCCCTTACAAACGGATAAGGGTAAAGACAAAATCAATAATCCGTTAATGCCTGGAAGTTTGCCAAAAACTTCTGAAAAAGAGGAGTACACATCTAGATGTGTATAAGAGACAGACACATGGTCTTCCAAATCACATGGTTCCTTTTGACGTTACAAAGACAATTTTAGATTAGCTTCTTGGAGAATTCAAGAATCTACCCAAAATTCCACTTAGTGGAATCGTGACTCAGACAAAAGAACAAGAACTAGAAGACAAAACAAATGAAGACTCAAAGACTGAGACGGACTCCACTAGAGACAATCAAAAGGAACCATGTGATTTGGAAGACCATGTGTCATCCACTGATGGAGTAGATAGCATAGGATACCAAATGTGGAGACCACACTTTAGACAACTTTAAAACAATTATTGTATTATGTAAGAAACTTTAGACAGCCGGTAGCAATTATTGTACTATGCAGTCAACTTTAGAAAAGCAAAAATGTAAGGAATCTCTTTTACTTTATTAGGATAGTTAACATCCGGATTTGAAGTCCGGAATTCTAAGAGATAAATAGATTCATTCCTCACTTGTATAGACATCGAGGAAAATTATCAAAAACTCTCAGCTAGCTCCCCTTGTAAAACAATCTTTTCAATAGCAATCAATTTTCATTTTATATTCTCTCTTCATCAATCTTCTTCAAGAGTTTCCTTAGAAGCGCACCTTTTATTTTTTATTTTTAATTTAAGAAGAAGAAGGGAGAGGCCAAAGGTCTCGAACCCATAAAAGTTCAAAGGACAAACTCAAACAAGAATAGGACTCAGTGCACCATGAGGTATGTTGGCATTCTCTGGATGAAATTTTGATTGCTATTGAAAAGATCTGTTTTACAAGGGTAAAACTTGTATAGAATTTCTGGACAAAAGGCTAGGGTCTCGAGAGTACTCGTTAAGGCAAATGTTGAAGCCACTCAAGGGGAAATGGCCGTATGATGAGTCTAGAAAATCTCCATACTAGGGTTATTATACCTCCAGATACTGTAGACTGTAATGCATACGGGTTGGATTGATTGGTTGGTTTATTACGATGCCTGTTTTCTACTTAAACTTGTCCTTTTCTCCCGAGTCGGTCTAAGAGTCGAGAATCTCATCCTCCTCCCTTCTCGTGGTTTATGGTGGTGTCCTTACTAACAGGTAATACTTTTAAAATTATTTTATTTAGTTTTTGCAAAAATTAAGCTTACGTCAAAAGATTATAAATAGGTAGTCTAACAATCTCATTATAAGTAAACTAGAGGACTTGTTACATAAATAACTAAAGTAGTAAGATAACATAGCATATTACCTATAAAACAAACATTTATTCTTTTGTCCGAGAGGTCTCACTGGTGCCCCTCACAACCATGGCTGCCGGTGGACCGAACTCCTCTCTTGAAAGCTCAAAAATCTCAGCCATCAAAATGACTATATAACCGTATGAAGTCCCTATTTATACATATTTTAACTCCCAAAAGTTCCCCAACTTTAACTTCTATAAGTAATCTAATTTTTCCTCAAATCTTACTATTTTTGGGTTACTTAAATTGGCTGAAAATTTTGCCTAAAATCAATGCTACAAAAATTAGCAAATAATTAGCAAAAGAATTTTACTTACAATGAAATTTTTTTTAGACACATGGATCAACCAAATTAAACAACACAAAATGAATAGGAAAACCCGAATTGATAAGAATTACATTTTCTCATGCGAACATTTTGCCACATAAATTTTTTTTTTTGAACAATGACAAGTAGTTCAAATCAAATAAAATTCAAGGTATATTAGACATTATCAAACACAAATATTATTATTTTTTTTTTAAATTATGGGGGTTTACATTCTACCCTCCGAATAAAAAATTTCATTCTCGAAACTTGTACACCTTGATCAAAGAGAACATATTTCTCATCCATATATCTTATTCTTGTTTCCATATCACTGGGGGTGTTCATTCGACTGGTGTTCGACTTTTTGACTTGTTTGAATTTCAACTTGAAAATTTCAAAGTCAAAGTCAAATAATATAAACGTAAAGTCGATTAAAGTCGAGTCGTTTAAATTCGACTTGTCCGACTGGTAAGTCATTATGAACAAGTCAAATAAGTCAAACATTTAATTTTCTTTCATTCTATATTCTAATTTCAAAATTTAGTACATTGTCCCCCAAATTTATATCATTCCACAAAAGTGTACTAAATTTATAAGTATATAACTAATTAATGTAATGTTTTTATATTAATTATTCTATTTTTCACATTATCATTCATATTATGATCTTTATATAATGCGTGTACAAAAATATAATTAATAAAATTTTATACATACAATTTTCAAATAGATTATATGTACAAATTTACATACACATATCTTTGTGTGTATACTATACACACACATATATACAACATACATACACATATACACACACAAGTTTCAAATCTTAATATATGAATGTGTATTAGTGTATAAATCATATATGGATATTTAAATTGATTTACAAAGTTACAAATTCAGAACCACTTACTAAAATTAATTCATATATAAAAATTTTATTTAATTACCAACCCCTATTAAGTTACATCCTATAAGTATACAGGTTATAGTATATAAAAATATATATGATTACCTAATTCTATCAATACAATAATAAGTTATTAATGTATTTAATATATTTGTTGATAGTAGTTGTATACTAATAAGTTATGTTGTATTATTGTATAACTATATGATTAGATGTTAAGTAAAACATATTTTTATTGCAATTATAAATTTATAAGTTATACAAATCTTAGTATATGAATATAATAATATCCATGCACAGATTTATTATATATAGATATTTCAATAAATACTTATATATATATATATATATATATATGTATGTATGTATAATTACTTAACTCTAACATCCATATGTATTGAAAGGAAATTAATAATTCATTTAATAAGTTATTGAAACAAAAATGTTACATTAATAAGTTGTACACTTATATTAATATCTATATATACATATATATATGTATGTAGATAAATGTACATAATACTAATAATATTACTGGAAAGAAAATTTACGTAAGTATTACTTAAAATAATACTTTAGTGATATTGATATTAAATGTGTGAGGTATTGAATATTATACACATAAGATGTGTATAAGAGACAAATATATTAATACATTATTATAATTGTATATAATCATATATATTATTTAAATTAACAGTTTTTGAAATATATACAAACATTCTTATACATATATATATATATATATAGCTATTTGTTTGACTAATTTGACAGGTATTTGACCGGCAAAGTCGAACGACTTGTTCAACCTTGAAATTAGTCAAACCAGTTAATCTGTAGTTCGATATTCAACTAATAATTTGACTTGAAGTTGAAGTTAAAGTCGAGTCGAGAAGTCGCTTAATTAATTTAACTTTGATTCAAATTCAAGTCGAAAGTCAAACAAGTCAAGTCAAATTTTTTTTCGACTCGACTTAACTCGACAGTTCGATTTGACTAACTTTTTACCACCCTTACAAATCACTCCTCCTAAATTTTGACTAGTTATTGAAACTTTACTTGTGAAATTTATTTTCTTTGAAACCTTTCGTCATTGCGGTTCATAATCATTAGTGGTGATCCTTTCATAAGAATTTCCTTTAACATCCAATGATTAAGAGTTGAACACATAACTCGAGTTGCGTACGTATTTTTATAACTGTGATTGTTAGAATACATTATGCACTTTGACAAAGTAGATGTGAAAACTTAACTACTACATGCTAGTTTCCATTTCATTTCAACATCTCAAATTGTCATACTCATTGAAAGCTTAACTCAAATCACACTAACTTCCTCCAATATCTTTTTCACTAAATGAAATTCAGAAATCAAAAATTTTTTTTTTTCCTAACCAACATAATGGGTTCTACACTTATGTCCAAATTACACTTCGAACAGAATCATTCCATTACAATTTACTAACTTCACCAGTTTTAATAGTCGATCATAATTTCTTCCAAAATCCAATGCATAAACTTGTAATATTTTTCTAGTATTTGGATAGTCCTCTCGGTTTTATTGTCCACAACGATATTAAGTTTCAAATGCATTCCCATAATGACCTTTTGGTGTGAAACGTAAAACCAAGAAGCAAAATGACAATATCGGTCCAATATTATGCTCATATGTACTCCATACATTCTCATAATTTGCTCCACATATAACTCCAATAAATTTTTTTTTTCATGGTTGCCCTGCTATGTAGGGATTTAAAATGTATTGATTTAGTCCAATAATCCTCCACTATACAAATGGAATTGTTACCAATCTTTATTTTTAGAAATCCATTATAATATGTTCTTATTTCCATTTTGAAATTTCTAAAGGTTTAAGCAAACTTGATGGTCGTTGATATTAGGCCCTAACTCGTTGACATTGAAATACTTTGTCACATATTCAGTAATTGACTTCTTCATTTTGTTTACACCAAAGATTTCCTTTAAGGTCTCAATACATCTTTACCCCCTTAATAATCTTATTCATTAAATTCTCACTATTAGGTACACTTAGTTTCCTACGTATCCATAAAATATATTTACACCTTACACTAAAATTGGGCATCGTGTCCTTCCTTCACTTGAATCTTTACAAAAATTTTCATCTTGTCTTTGAACTTCTTCAACCCTCCCAACTCAAGCGGATTAACAATCAAAGCATCTATATAATACATTCGTTGATCATATCATTTCCATTCCTAGTTAGTTCATCCTTTTGTTCTTCTAGCATTGAAGTCTTTCTAGTCTCAACTTTGTGACTCTAAATATCGGCCATTTTATTTGCTTTTCAATGCAGTTCTTATTGTCAAATCATAAGCTTTCAATAATTCTATTAATTTCCTTTGTCTCATATTCAACTCCCTTTATATAACAAAGTACTTAAGATTCTTAGATCCATGAACACCTCACATTGTCCATCATTTGAAAATAATGTCTGTAGAACTTCAAATCGAACAACACAATTTGCTAACTTCAAATGATATGCCAAATAAAATTTCCCATACAATTCTAATCAACTTAATGATAAACAATTTCCTTATCGCTTGCATCAATACACAAGCTAATCCATTATCTTAGACTCATCTATGAAATTACAATCTCTAATTCAAAATGCCAGGGTTTAAACAGGTAAATATTATCAACTTCGTTTTCGAATGTTGAAAGGTCCTTCCTCATTTCAAATATCACACCAATTATACCTTCATTCATATTAATCTTCCACGTAGTGTTACAATAGTTTAAAACCCTTTCATGAACTTGTGATTGTAACCAACTAATCTAAAAAGTTTCTTGCCTCAGTAATGCTTATAGACCTCAGTCAATCCACTTTATCCTCAAATTTTCTTTTATAAGATCCACAAACTCCTTATACAAAATCACATTTCGTATAAAAATTGCATTTATATAAACATATCTTTCTTTAAAATACCAAGTATTTCTCTTAAATATTTCTTATGAATTTCCTTACTTAGAAAATAAATCAAAATGTTATCAATAAATACTTTTGCAAAGCTATTCAATTAAGGCTTACAACTAATCCTTGAATCTCATTTGAACATTGGTTAAACCAAATGAATATCACCCATTTTTTTTTAATGTTCATAATGCATCTAAAAAATCACTCTTAAGTAGATCAACTTCCTTGATCTTTAATCAATAATATGCAATACCTTCACACATTTAAATCAATCACTAAATCATTATTTTAGGGAAAGTGTACTTATTCTTAATAGTAATTTTGTTCAGCTCCCTATAATCAATACCCATCTTCAAACTCCCAACTTTCTTCTTTATGAACCCCAAAAGGTTGCTGCTATGGTGGAGCACTTGGTCTAGTAAATTTTCTTATCAATAATTCTTGTAATTGCTCTTATCAAATTTACTAGATAAAGTGTATATCTCTGATACTATTTAGATACTAGATGCCCCATGTACCAAGTTTATCTCAATTCTATTTTTTTTAAAATCCAAGATATTCTAAGTAATTCTTCCGTAAATACTTCCAAACATTCCTTAGCCACATGGTCATTAAGTTTTCTTCAGTCTAAGTTGTCTAAAATAGAAGTTAAGCACCATTAACTTAGTTAACCTTTCTTACCTTCCTTTCTTTTACTTCACTCTCCAATATTCTTTCAGGTATCTTTCTTTTACCCGTATTACCTTAATAAGTCAATTCTACCTATCTAGAAAAGATTACACACTTATTCTATAGTCCACCTTAACACTATGTTTAGCTAACTAGTTCATTCATAAAGATAGTCTCAAAGTCACTTATATTAATTTGGACCAATTTAACTTTAGATTCTTTTTCATGTATTTTTACAATCACAATCACTAAATTTCAAATGAGACATCAAAATCCACTATTTCTTAGTGGCTATAACTAAGAGTCCTCAAACCACTGAAGTCGTAAAAAAAAAATATTCCAAAATATTCCCAAATTTTGAATTGTGAGTACATATCAATTTCGCCCAGGTCCCATATTTACTCACTTGGATTGGATCCTTTTATGTAATCCTTAATAAATTTCATGTCCTTAGTATGTTGTCGGCCATATTAGTAGGAACAAACCTTCTCAACACCACAATATTATAAGAGTACTCCACAACTATAATGTTAGGTATTTGTCTCAAAGTTTCAATCTAGTGGATCCTGTAATTGGCAGTATCTCTAAATCAAGTATCAGTTAAAAAAATTTACAGTTTAAAAAATGCAAGACAAGTACAAAATATTATTTATTTATTTATTTTAACAAATTGAGTTTTGACAAATTTAAATCATCTCCTTTTTTTTTGGGAAAAATAATAATTTACAAAATATGACACAACTATACGAAAATCCTTTTGAAAATAAACAAGATGTAAGGAAATAAATTATATCTTCATTAAAACAACACATATTATTTTCTATAACAAATCCTTAGCAATATTGAAACACTAAATTTATTCAAAAATCAAGCCAAAATTCCTATCACAAATAGCTGCTAAAAATTTAAACATCAACTAATATTATCGTCTTCTTAACCTCTTTACTCTTGATCATTTTCTAAAGGTTTACAGGTTAAGAGACTCTACACTTTCCTTATTTTCATTAACATATCCATCTTAATTTTAAATCTTACAACCTGGTTGTCTATGTTTTCAGATTTAATCTTAGATATTTAACCCAACAAAATCAATCGTAAAATAGGGCTCTAACAAGACACATTCATTCGTCGAAGGTTGTCTACCCTTTTTTTTTCACATTTGTCATTTTATTACAAGTATTCTCAATTTTCTCCTATCCGTCATACATTTATGTCCTCAATTTTATATAACCAAATCCGATGCACATACTTTGAATCACTTGCCTAATTAATGAATCAAAAAATATTCAAAATGTGTATTCTAATGAGAAATGGTTGCAGAAAGATTCAAGTGAAGGAAGGCACCTATCTCTTATACACATTAAGGATTAATTAATATTATGGGGTGATCTGTCTCTTATCACATCTAGATGTGTATAAGAGACATTTGTTATATTATGCTAATAAAGAGTACAATACACTTTTAATTTCTTAACAAAGTTTTAACACATCATACAAAAGTTTTTCAAAAAGTTCGTATTTGACATCAAAATAAAATCTTATTTCATATAATCACAAATGTGTCTTTTCAAAAACAAAACGTACATACTTTTATAGCAAGTAGCATTATATCAAAAATTTACAAAACAGATTTCACAGATATCAAAAGTTCAAAATTGGAATCAAGATATAAGAATCAGAATTCATAATCAGAATTCAAAAATTTGGAATCAAAATACCAGAATTAAAATCTATAATCGGAGTTCAAAGTTGATATTATGATTCATTATAGGGTCATAAAACAAACACGCTACTATTGGCTTATTGTGTACTTAGTCTAGTGTTAAGATGGTATATTAGAAAAAGTTGCTAAGGGTCTCACAAAAACCATCTTAGACCCAGAGTTCAGAATTCCGAGTTTAGAGGCTAGAAGTTATGTTATTTGGCAATTCAAAAAATGCAAAACTATAGTTCCTATAGACTATTCATGAGTATTTTAAGAGTCTTGGTCCATTATTAATTACCGAACAAATATTCCAAACACAAACACATGCAAAATACTCATACAAAGTTCAAAATATTGCCACTTATATAAATTCATAATTTAAAACGATTCAAGGATCCAAATTTAAAACTAAAATAATATGTCATAAAAAATAATATTTAGACAAAATATTTTCAAAATTACAAAGGGGTAGTAACCACTTATATCGAAGTAGCACAAAAATCGTAGCAAAGACCGACTACTTTCGTAAAAAATATTATTAAATATTACTACAGTTCAATTTAAAAATAATCTACTCGTATATAGACTATCATGCTATCAACAACTATCCAAGACTTAAAATATCCTAACAAAGTATCATCTCAAAACCAGTAACTTTTTGAAAATAATATTTGAATGTATAATACTAAAACAAATCCTTTATTACACAATGTAAATATCTATCATATTTACTTTATAAAAACAACGCCACCACAATATCATTCATATTTATTCTCAAAATATCTACTTATGTAAACATAACTAAAATAGTTTTTCAGAAGTAATGGTTTAGGAATAATGCTCTTACAATATATGATATATAAGAGCTCAAATATATATACAATGACAAGTAGTTTAAATTAAATAAAATTTGCAGTATATTAGATATTATAGTAATCATATTATTATTAGTATTATTTTGAAAATTAAGGTGGTTTACAGTTCTCACTAGTGAGATTATGAAGTTATGGACTATTGTGGTCATCCCAGGAGTCCACACCATAATTACAATGAGTAAAATCACACTTCCTTCCCTCAATTGGCTTCTTGCGTCTTTTGGTGCAACTGAAACAAGTGACGCAGCATAAGTTATACCTATTGTTGTCACTGCCACCAACATAACTAAAGTCAGAAGAGGCACTATGCACATAAAGTCTATGACGGAGAGGCGCCGCCCCCGATCCATTAGCAAAATAATTGTGCTTAAAGATGAAACAAATGCGATAGTATTCGCCGCAATCAGAAGTCGATAATGTTTTGGATGAGTTTGTGCCATCACGGCTTCTCCTACCTTGAGGGGATTAGGTCCATTGAGTAAGTTATCTTGCCAAACACCTCCTGGTGGGCTTACTACGGCTTGAAATGCCATTGTCGCAATAAGTGAAGCCACTACCATTATTGTCGCAATAAGTGAAGCCACTTCCATTATTGTCGCAATAATTGATCCAACAAAAGGTTTAAGCCGGTTTGCCCATTTGCGTCCTTGATATTCACTTTTACTTTACCATGTTCAATAATGTACATGACGACCTGCATTTTTCAACGAGAAAATAATATATAAAATTATAATTACTTGTCAAAATCAATCCACACAAAAAAAAAAATCAAACGAAACTCCAATACCTAAGTTTAGTTACTTAGTCGTATTTAATTTCTTCTTTTTCCAAAATTAGTGACACATTACTATTTTTTTATTTTTGATTTGTATACATAAATTTATGTTCAATAAGAGACAATTTATAACACTAATAAGGTTTAAGTGATTCAAAGGTTACATAGAATCAGCACCACAAAAACTTGGAATTTTCAACCAAAATACTCCTTCCGGCTCCCTAATTAACTTTGTCACCCTTGTCAGTTGATAGCCAACAAAACTACTTATTTTGTAATAATAGTTAATAGTGGTTTATATAACTTTTTGAAAATGTGATTAACTGACATTAAAGTTAAACATCGACAACCAGGTTGTAAGATTTAAAATTTTTATAAATGTTAAAAAATAAGGAAAGTGTAGAGTTTAAAAAATTAACAAGTTCAAGCGAATTCCGTAAAGGGTGACAAAGTTCATAAGTTTTTTAAGAAATTATCAAAGTTGAATTAAGAAAATTATTAATTTGTCGGTGCTAAACATTTTTTTAAAATAATATCTTTAGTCTAATTTACAAATTTTAAACAGCCAAAATCAGGAAATTTTTGTCTCCAATAAGCAAATTAGAGAAAGAAAAATGTTTCCTTTAAGAATAATATTTTTTTGTCTAATGATTTTCGATAACCAAAGAAATCCATTGCGGAAAAGGGAAATATAATATATATATATATATATATATATATATATACACACACATATAAGAGAAAGAAATTAAAAGAAAGTTGTACCTCTTTATTGGTTTTCAAGTATATACTTGACACACAAATGCAAAATGGTCCCTACGCCGTCTGTCTTCTACAGAGCTGCCGGAAAATTGACACCAATTAGCAGACGCAAGACTTCCAATTTGCCATGCATGGCAGCAAGTTGTAAAGGGTTTCTGCTGTCCCGATCACGAGCCAAGCATGTGATGAAGTGCTTCATTTGCAATTAGCAATTGCAAGACTTCCAATTTGCTTGGCATGTGATCAAGATGTAAAAACCTTCTGTCATCTCTGTGGTACGAGACATTTTACATTTGTTCTTATAGCATTGATTTCCCATCTTATTTAACATCTAGATGTGTATAAGAGACAGCTGTTTGTTATGACATCTAGATGTGTATAAAACATCTTTGCCTTTTATCACAAGCCAAACACAATTGAAAAGCTGATTGATCTCCACACCCTAATTAGCACTTGCAAGACTTCCAATTTTCCAAACATGGCAGATGTGTAAAGGGTTTCAGCCGTCTCGATCACCAGCCAAACACATATAATCACCAGTTGAAGAATCATTACTATTATCATTATTAAGATGTAAAAATGTTGCTTTTATAAAATCTACGTTGCCCATAATTGTTGCTAAGTGCAGAGGATTCTTGTCCTCGCAATTCAAAATAACTTTATCAAGAAGAAGTGAATCTTCTTCAAGTAATTGATTAAAAGTGGTAACATCGCCTTCAAGCGCGGCATTATTCAACCTTTTCTCCATTTCTCACTTGTACATTCTATACCAGACGTTGGTTGATTATTTATAAGCACAAAATACTTTACAAAGTCACTTTTTAAAATCAATCTACGTGTCAAAATTTTATTGAATGTCCAATCACTGATTTTAGATTCTTGATCATAGTTATCAGAAACGCGGTATCTTAGAAAATGCTGTACGAGTACAAGAACACGATTCACTACTTTTTAAATTATCGGATACGTAGGGATAGAATTAATCGATAAGTCGCAGTACGCCACTTCTTAAAAAAAGTTACTAGATCATAGGGATAACAATATAATTGGTAGTATATAGTATTAAATTTCTAATAAATGTTGAACACTTTTATTGACTAGAGAAAAGAAAACGTTCAATTTTGAAGAGCTATTATCTTCAATCCAATACTAAATAGTTCTAATTAGGTAGATTTAGAAAATATTTTTTCATTTTCTCAATAAATAAGAATACGTTATCTTTGTATAATATAACGTGAATCGTTTTGAATATTATTATGTGTCGTAAACTTGTCAATTGTTAGGCGTAATTTCTTATTTATAGTATTTTATATAGGTACTAACTAGTTTACATGGGTCTTGACCAACTACTCGTTAATTTACATTCATGTCCTTAATAAACTTAATAAATGGCACAATCATATTTGATACAACTTTTAATATCATCAGCATGTACTATTTATTTAGGTATTCAGGAAAGCGTTCGTGATCTTTTTCATAATTGAGTATTGTACAGTTTTATTAACATTTTAATTAAAGTTCAGATAGAACCACAACTCGTATGGTTTGATCTGAAGAATTATCTTCTACTTTTTAAAAAATAAAAAATAAAAAATTAACGGCTCACATTGATCAAACCACGTAAGCCATAGCTCCATATGTACAGTTAGTTTACAGCACATTTCATGTCTAAGCAGTGAGCAATAATATTTTCTTTAATTCATATAACTCCGACTTCAAACCAAAAAGGAAGAAAGGAATAAATTTTGGAATCATTAAATTAATACTCTTTACCCTTTTTGTTATTTTCCTTTTCTGTCTCAAGAGAATGGATGTAATAGCGAAATCTATTTGCCTTGTTCCAATTTTACTTTTTCTTTAGCAAATACGTTACTTTTTTTTTTTTTTTTTTTTTTGAAAATTCACAAGAAGTTAGAACCTTGTGACTTTCTTGGTCCACAGTCTAATTCCTTGCCAATCAAAGTAATAAAGTTATAAGATTCTAATGAATGCTACCAGACTCGTAATTAACCTAATCCACAGTCCGAGTCATTAGGAGATACATAGGCAGATGTTCACTATAAATCCTCCTTTTAAAAAGAAAAAAAAGGATACAAAGTTAATTTCACATCCGTGATTATATGCTTGTTGGGTGAAAATTTAATATTTTTATTACAAGTTAAATTCTCGCCCAACTTTATCGCACTCGTATGATTTGATCTTGCGAGTTTTATTTGTATGAGTCGGATCCATTCAAAGTATTAAATCTCTTAATTACATTCCCTAATTTAAGAGAAACACTTTTTGATTCTTATTGTCAATTAATTAATTTGACTTCTGTCAATTAAATAGATGAGAATAGGGGAATATAAAAAAGTATTTATTTTTATAAACAAGCACCTAAATATATTCAGGCAGCCTACGTACCTGTTATCGGGATCAAATTTTACATAGTTCGTGTAAATAAAAATTCACTTATATTGGAGCATTTATTTTGAGTTTAATGGGAAAACATATTAATTTTAACTCATTGTGAACTTTTGACAGGTTAGCTGAATTTGACTCGTTTTTAATTTGGTGGAATTTTAATTGATGGAAAAATTTCACAAAATAATATATTTTGTAGTTCTTGTGGCTAAACCTTTGAAGGGATTTCCAATGTATCCAAGTTGGAATCAAACCATACGTAGTTCTAGGCAAACTACAACTTTAAAATATCCATTTTTTTTGGCTATTTGAGGCAATTGATATTTAATTGAGACTTGGCCATTAAAGGCAAGGAATAATTTCAACGAGTTCAAAAACTTGTCTAATTATTTTATTTAATATTTTTTGGTGCCTTGAAAGGCAAGAGCAAACATAAAGTTCAATTTGATTCGTGTCTTTTTAATTACTGCAAACGGCAATGTAAACGCAAGTTTCAATTTAATTTGATTTAATGTTTTGTAAGACAAATTTGGATAATAAGACCGATTATTGCCTTAAAAAGCAAATTTGGCTTACAGGCCAACTAGTTTGATTTATTACCTTAAAAGCTAATTTTAGATACTAAAATCGATTTGATTTAATTTGGTGCCTTTAAAAGGCAAATTTGGATATGAAAACAAATTAATTTGGTTTATTACCATAAAAAGGTAATTTTAGGCACTAACACTAATTAATTAAATTTGGTACCTTAAAAGGCATTTTTGGTAATAAAGCCAAGTAATTTAATTTTATTCTTTAAGAGACAATTGTGGCCACTAAAGCTGATCAATTTGGTTTATTACCATGAAAGGTAATTTTAGGCATGAAGACCATGTAATTTGATTGATGCCTTGAAAGGCAATTTGATACAATAAGGTACGAGGATTAACTCTTAGGTACTAAGACCAATTAATTTAATTTAGTACCATAAATAATTTGGGAGATAAAATTAAATTTAATGCCTTGCAAAGCAAATTTGACAAAATAAGGCACTAAAATCAATTATAGAGCACTAAGACCAATTAATTTAATTTAGTGACTTAAAAGGCATCTTTGGCAATAAAGCAAAGTAATTTGATTTTATGATTTAAAAGGTAATTGTGGGCATTAAAATCAATTAATTTAGTTTATTACCTTAAAAGGTAATTTTGGGCACGAAGGCCATTTAATTTGATTTGATAGCTTAAAAGGTAATTTGACAAAGTAAGGCACTAGGATTAATTTTGTGGCTCTAAGGCCTTTTGATTTAATTTAGTACCTTAAATTGAAAGGCAAAATTTAATTTAATGCATTGAAAGCAAATTTGAGAAAATAAAGCACTAGGATCAATTGTCGGGCATTAAAGTCGATTGATTTAATTTAGTGCCAAAAATATTTTGAGAGACAAGTAAGCTGTATTAGGATAAATTATTAGGCACTAAAAATATTTGATTTATTTTAGTGCCTTATTAGAATATGACAAAGTATAAGCAGGCATAAGGGCCAATTTAACTTTACTGAACTACAAAATAAAAAAAAAAAAGAGTAAGTTTAGTTTTCCCAAAAAAGATGAAACGGGAAAGAATTGATTATAGTAGAGAAAATTAATAACAAACCTTAAAACTTTATCAAAGGCTGTCAACTTATACACATTTTTTATGTGATATATCTCTCAACATGTCTTTGCTAATTTTTTTTTTTTTCTGTTTGTAGCCTCCCCTTTGCTCCCCATTATTTTATGCCCCTTAATGCCTCTGCCTCTTCTAATGTCTTTTCATATTAGAACTAATTTGAATTGGCCTCTTTTCTATGTCTCATGCCTAATACTTCTTGCCTAGAGGTGTTCAAACACGACCCAACCTGAAAAACTAATTCAATTTGAATGAATTTGGGGTTAAATATGTTAGATTTTGGGATTCAGGATTACCCGACTTTAGTATGGTTGGGTTGGGTTTGTATTTTTAGAACCCAACCCAACCTGAATAAACTCGAATGCCTAAGTAAATATAACCCTAATATTCGGTAATCCAATATTTCTACATTTCTCTTTCAACTCTCAGCCACCAACCCCAAATCTATTCTCACTCTCACTCTCAGAAACTCTCTTATTTCTCACCTCACCTCAACCCCTCTTTCCTTCTAAATCCTAATCCCTTTTTCCTCCTAAATCCTAATCGATCTCACCTCGTTCCTTTTTTGTCAATTCTGCTCGAAGGAACAATCTCCCACTTTGGTCTTTGATAGTCGATCGAAGGTTGAAGGTTGAAGCATTAAAGGTTAGATCTTGAAGGTTAAAGGTTAGTTTTATGAAGCTCAAACTAATTAGACTTCAGTGCTGATTTTCTTACTTTCTTCTTATTTTTTGTCTTCCTTTTTGGTTTGAAGTTTTTGTTAAATAATTAAAGTTCACTGCCTCAGCTTTGTGATGCTTGTTGTGTACTTAATACCAAGTGGCATTTGCATGTTAAATTCCTAAAATTTTTGCTGCCTTAGTGAATTTAACTTTTATGATAATTGTTGGCGGCTATAGGCTAAAATTTTAAATTCATATCTTTAGGATTTATTTTGTTTGTCTTGAGTCCTGATTTTTTAAGTATCTTAATTTTAGTGTATAGTTTCTTGTTTTGTTAGATGAAGCATAATAATGTTTCCGCGTCTCAACTTCCTTCATTTCAATATAGTTTGTCCTCCAATTTTGTACATCTAGATTCTAAAATTGAACCTCAAATTTGTCTTGAAAATCATCCAAATCCATCTATTATTCCTCCTAGTTCATCTGATATCCCTTCTAGTTCTAATTAACCATATTGTAACAAGTCTCAGCTACAAAGAGAAACATGATCAGATGTTTGGAATCATTTCTCTGGAACTGAGAATTATGGAAAACAGAGAGCTAAGTGTAATTATTGTGTTAAGGATTATGCAACTCAAATGACATCAAACTTCATAGGACTAGTACACTTACTGCTTACCTTAAAAGATGCAAAAAATACCCTCATAATCAGTCTACACAGGAAACTAAGATAACTTTTCAATAATCAGTCACTGCAACTTTAGAAGGTGGTAAGGTAGGAGTTATGAAAACTTGGATGTCTGATCAATAAAAAACAAGAAATGCATAAGCTTGGATGATTGTTGTTGATGACCAACCATTTAACATGGTTGGTAAGAATGGTTTTAAGTACTTTCTCAAAGTTTCTTGTCCTAATTTTGTTGTTCCTTCGAGGACAACCATAACTAGGGACTATTTTGGCATTTATGTGGATGTAAAAGAAAAACTGAAAAAAAATTTATAAAATATGCATGTCAAAGAATCAGTCTTACACATGGACTTTAGAGCAAAGAATTTACTATATGTGTTTAGTTGACCATTTCATCGATAATAACTAGAGATTACATAAAAAAGTGCTGAATTTTTGCCCCAGTTCTAGTCATACTATTACGGTGAGACCATAGGTAAGGCAATTGAGAACTGCTTCCTTGAATGGGGTATTGACAAAGTGTTTACTATCACAATCGATAATGCAACTTCAAATGATTCAGCAATTATTTATTTGAAAAAAAAGGTTGTCGAGTTAGAGAACTAGCATTATTGGGTATAAATATATTCATGTGATATGGGTTGGCACACTTAATTAATCTTCTTGTTAGTCATGGACTAAAGGAGATGGATAGCTCAATATGTCGTGTAAGGGCAGTTGTGAGATGTGTTAGACAATCTCCTGCTAAACTACACAAATTCAAGGAATGTGCTAATAAAGAGAAGTGTCAAAGCAAGAGGTTGTTGTGTCTAGGTGTTCCAATTAGGTGGGACTCTACTTATTTGATGTTAGATACTACTCAAATTTTTGAAAATTGTTTTCAAAGATATGAAGAACAAGATCCACACTTTAAGATTGATCTTGAGACTCGTGATGAGGTGGTGCCTACAGAAAATGATTGGAATGGCTATAATTGTTAGGAGGCTTGTTGTATTCTTAGAATGATTAAGCTCACATTATGTGTCTCGAGATCATTATATGTAACATCTAATATAGTTTTCAATAAGATCAGTAATGCGTATGGCCTTTTGAAACAATATGAAGCAAGTAATGAAGCTGATATACGTGCAATGGCTGCTGAAATGAAATCAAAGTAAGACAAGTATTGGGAAATCACTCTAATGACAAACTTTTTGATGTACATTGCATCTATTCTTGATCCTAGATAGAAGTTTGAGTATGTGGAATCTGTGCTAGACGATACATATGACTGTGATACGAACTTCGGAAGCTTTATATGAGTTGTTTGCAGAGTATAAGAGATTGTACATTCCAACCATTTCAGTTTCTGTATCCATGTGCATAGTGAAAAAGAAATCAGTGCCACTGGGTCGTTTGCAATTGGAATAGATAGTAGTGATGATCAAATATATTGGGAAAGATTTAAGAATAAATGTAGCAGGCAAAGCTATATGTGGGAATCCTTACACTGAATTAGAGAGATGTCTTAGTGAGATAAAACAAGAGCCAAAACCAGATTTTAATATTTTAACTTGGTGGAAAGAAAATGGATGTAGATTTCGTGTACTTTCACAAATGGCACGTGATATCTTGGCTATTCTAACTTCTACAGTTGCTTCTGAGTGCACTTTTGGCATGGGAGAGCGGGTGCTTGATATGTTTAGAAGCTCATTGACCCTCACAAGCTCTTATGTGTTCTAAGGATCAGCTTTGTACTTCTTCCACATCTTCTTCTTATACACATCTGGACGAGACTGTATTTTTTCTTCCATATTGGTTCTTTAATCATTAATGTGAAAGAACTAATTAATGAATGTGATTTTCCTATAAGCAGGTGCCAAGTGCCGAAGTTGTGATGGATTTGGAAAAAAGGTTTTTGGAAGCTTGTTATTGTACTGCAGTCTGCAGATTGCAGTAGTGTATTGTGTTGAACTTTGCTTTGTTTTGCTTTGACAGACTTGAATGTGTACTCTGTATTTGTAGTGGTTAAATAGACCACTTCATTGTCATCTGAACAACTAATTTTGTTGCCTCTCCATTAATTTTTTGGTTTAACAATGCTAATATTAAACGAGAATGGAGAAAGCAAAATCAACCGCGAGATGAACATAAGCTGAACCAGACTTGACTATACTCATAAGTAAGCTACAAATGCCATAATTATTAACTATATATCTTAATTAAGGAAAATTCTAAGGTTACATAATTGTACCATCTCATTATATTTTACAAATTTGTACAGTACAATATTATGTACTTTAATACAAGTTTGTACTTTACAAGTCTTTAAAACCAATAATTCCCACAATGAAATTATAAAATTCTCCATTAGTATAATCATCATCATAATACAAACGAAAAAATAGGAAGATTACAAACTGTAATCTTCTAACAAGTTACAGACTTCTTTTAATGTTTATATCTCATTCCTAAAATTTAAGTTGACCTCACCTTCTAATTTATAGTCAGTCATCTATTAAATAAAAACTCTCCCATAAAAATTATAAATAGTGTTTTTTACTTTGAAAATCACAACTTCTCTGATACTACCAGTACCAAATACAAAATTAATTGAAAGTTCCTGATTGTTTAGGTATTGCTAATACCTAGCCACTATGGATGAAATTTTTACTAATATACTCCTCAGTCCCCAAAAAAGTTTTGCCCACATGAAAGCTTCCATTAAGCTAGTACAAGTCTACATGAAAATTGTAAGTTTCTAACTTTAGAGTTTAGTAAAACCAGCCATAAAATTATAAAATTACAAAATGAAAAGAATAAATTATCACACAAAAATATATTGTCAAAAACTTTGTTGGAAAATCTCCATTTCTTATGAAAGTTTTTCAAATTTCTCTTTATATATTCTTGAGCCATCAAAACTAAATTTTTGAAGAGTAACTAAATAAGAACTTATTATCTGTTTTAGGATCAAATTGCTTCAACTTTTGATACAATTTTATTGTTCTTTTCTGATTCCACGAACTACATAGTACTAATTATTAAATCTTTTTCTTTAATCACATAGTATATTACGACATGTACATATATTTATGTGTTTCAGTTGATTAATGACATTTGAGCCAAATCTACGTATGTATGGTTATTTCATTTGCACTTCTGTTGCTGATTTTCGAATATGAATGAGATTTCCCACGCGTTTGGGGAAGAAAAGGAATTCAGACTAGAACAAAGTAAATGACAATTCAATTCGCATGTCGAATGCCGATTATTCAAGTGCATCAATAATTTAAATTCTCTTATTTTTCTCAACAGCTAATTTGTACATAACTATCATAACTAACCTCCAATAAAATTCAAGATTGATCATTCCACAAAGTTAAACTTACTGACTTTTAACAGTTTCTACATAAAAAGATCAAACTAGAAACTTATTAAATAATATCAAACCTTGATTAGAAGTTAAGAAAACAATTAAAAGTCTACAATTATGAGATTATTCTTTTTTTTTCTTATCCAATTTCATGAGCCCCATTTCGCAATTAGCTAGTAATACTAATAGAGTCATTCTTAGGTAGAGGTGCTCCTTGGGCCAAAGCATTATAATGTTGATTTCTTGATTCAAAATTAACCGCATCAATCATATGAATTTTCAATTGCACGTAATAGCCTGCCGAAGCATTGCCACTAATATTTTCAGGAATCTTGTCACCCAAATAAACAACCAACCACCCCTAGAACCAAAAAAACAGCTGCAATAGTAAGTACATTGATTACAATCTTACTTGCATCACTTAACTGCCCGCTTGTGTCTTTAAGACTGGTCCAACCATAACGAGCGATATAGCATAACTTAGAGCTATAGCTATGACTGCCAACAACATAAGAAATATATAAAGTAACACAAATTTGTGGTCGAAGATGAAATAAATGCTATCGTATTTGTGCGGATCAGAAACTGATAATATTTTGGATGAGTTTGTGCCATCACAACTTCTCTAATTTTATGTGGAATAATATTAGTATTATTTGGGCCTTGTGTTATTTCATCTTGCAAAACACCTCCTGGACGGCTTACTACGGCTTGAAATTGCGTTGTCGCAATAAGTGAAGTCACCACCATTATTGTTTTTTTGTTCATTTTGAATAAGTCCCGCTAGAACCAATGAGCGCGCCTACAAGGCCTCCAAAATATTCAAGAGATCTTTAAATTTCTGAATTAATGCCGAGCTAACAAAGGTTCTTGTGCGGTGTTTCCCTTTGCATTCTTGATGTTCACCCTTAATTTAAGCTGCCTCTTATGACGAAGCAAGTAGCTGATGAGTCTGCATGCATATATTTTCCAAATTAATTAGGAACTGATAAATAGATTAAGAACGATTTAATATATATATATATATATATATTTACTTAGTTGATGAAACATAAGTCCTTTATAAATTGTGTGTAACGTTGACGTAATAAATAAAATGACACGTAAAGAATACCTCGTTTTGACCACAGAATTTGGCTAGGTGCAATATGGTCATACCATTCTCATCTTGGGCATTCATAAACTCTCCACTTTTTAGTGTGTTCACTAGTATCTTCAAGGCCTCCAGCTGTTTGTACTTGACACACAAATGCGGAATGGTACCTCCTCCTTCTGCCTTCTCTACAACTGCTTCAAATCCAGCATTAATTAATACTTGCAAGATTTCCAATCTGCTATGAATTGCAGCAAGATGTTAATGGTTTCTCCCCTCTCGATCACAATCCAAACACATATAATTAACTGCTGAAAACTCGAAATTAATCAGCATTTGCAAGACTTCCAATTTGTCATACATCCTAATGACAGCAAGATGTAAAAGGTTTCTGTCATCTTGATCGCGAGCCAAACATATACAATAATAAGAAGAAAAGTTATTAACTTGTAAATTTGCTTTAATAATATCTACATTGCCAGTCATTGTTGTTAGGTGTAGAGGAGTCTTATCCTTAAAAGCCAAAATTGCTTTGTCAAGAGTAAGTGGATCTTCTTGGAGTGACTGAGCCGTAACATCACCTACAAGCGTTGCATCATAAAGCTTTTTCTCCGTTTCTCTCCCTCTCTGTGTTGGCTAACCTAACCTGTTGATTCTTGGATTGCTTTTATGGTTACGTATTTGGAGAAATTGGGTGGTTGAACTTCCATGTATTGACTGGTAAAAAAGAAAAAAAAAAAAAAAGGCTTCCCAGTATTTTAATGCTGAAAGAAACTATGTTGCATACATATTGGCTCCCAAATATTAATATATGTATCACTCGGTAAAAAGATTAATTTAATTCTCTATCTTTAGAGTATCGACAAATCTTAAGTTTATCTATTACGGAAAAGAATAATTTGCTCCTGTATCTTCAAAAAATATTAATCAATTTAAAGTTTGTGTTGAAAATTATGGACAAATTAAACTAACGTAACAACCCACGTAATAATCACGTCGCTATTAACCTATAATCGATGTGTTGTTAATGATTTCGTTAGTTTATAGACAATTTAGTCATAAATCTTACATTAATTAATTTTTAAAAGAAAAGAGACCAAATTAACTTTTGTGATAGATAATGAACCTTGCTGATAACCTAAGATAAGAGACTAAATTAATTTTTAAGTACTACTAGTCTTGAGCCCTTGTTGCTCTATCTTTTTTGGTCTCAAGAATTCATCGAGGAAAGCTATTAATTTGTCACGTTAACATTTTAGTTTTTCTTTAGGGGACACACAATAAATTTTTCCTTTTTACAATAAGTTAGGAACCAAACAAACAGAACTTAAACAGCATGGTACCTTGTGACTTTCTTGGTCCACAATCCAATTCCTGAATGCCAACCAAAGTAGTAAGTGATAAGACGCCAAAGAATTAATGCTACCAGACTCATAATTAAACTACAAATTTAATTAAGCATTTGGCAGTACTTCTTAGTAATGAAATTATAGGGGGTGCGTGAAAATTGCCTTGAATGACTGCATCTACATGTTTTCCAGGATCACAAACTTTCTGTCCGGATATATGTCGATAAAAAAATTAATGAATAGCAACTTCTGTTAATTTAGTTCAAGAACACATTCTAACAAGTGTTAACTTGTGCAACTTCTTCTTTAAATTCGGTGGCCAAATATTAAAGCCAAAATAATATTTTTCTGATTCGACAAATATATATCTATATTTTAATCAGTGAGATCAAATTTCTTCAACTTTTGATGCAATTTTTCTAAGAGACAGTCTTTTTCTGATTCCACGAGTAACATCCAATATTTTTGCTTTAACCATATAGTATATGATTATTTACGGCACATGTTTATGTTTTTCTCAGTTGAGTAATGACATTTAAGACAGTTTGATAAAGTCAAATTTTGAATAGCTAAAAGCAGTATTCATTTCACTTGCACTTGTGCGTGTTGCTAATTTTTCCAATATATGAATGAGATTTCCACGCATTTTGGGGGAAAATTTAATGTTGTGTTTGGTTCGATAAATTTGGAGAAAGATTTGAAATCCACTTATTTGCTTGGTGGATTTGTTAAAAACTAAAAGGAATGAATTTCAAATTAATCAATTCTTTCATTTTACACTTTTTAGTTTGGATAAATTTAGAATTCATTCATTTCAATTTTATAAATTCCTCTAATATATGGTGAATTTCAAAATTTTCACAAATTCATTGATCCAAACACAAAAAGGAATTGAGTTATTCGCAAATCCATCATTTGAGTGGATTAAAACCAGGTCTTAAGGAAAGCTATGTTGCAATTAATAGATATAAAAATATGTTACAATTAATAAATCAAAAAAGAGGGGTCACAAAGCAAATAAATTAAACAAGGCAAAAGAAATTATTGAAAAATGCAGCACCTTAATTTTAGTTATGCTACATAAAAAGGATCAAATTGAGAATTTGTTCAATAATATCGAATACTTGATTAGAAGTTAAGCCAACAACTAAGCGTCTACAATTATGAGATTATTATTAGTATTTTATCCTAGTTCATAAGCCCAATTTCGCAACTAATAATGCGAATAGGGCAGGCGATTCTTAGGCGGATAAGCCTTTATATCCAGAGCATTATACTGCATTTGAAGTTAATTGTGATTTAGAACTAGCTACGTGAATTTGGTTTTGATCAATCCTAGGAGGCTGCCGAGTCTTTTGGGCGAATATTTTCAACCACCTTTTCACCTGAACAAACAACCAACAACTCCCTATAACAACATAACAGCTGCACACCATAAGTAGAATGAGTACAATCTTACTTGCATCACTCAACTGCCCGCTTGTGTCTTTTGGTCCAACCGTAACGAGTGATAGAGCATAACTTATAGCTATTGCTGTGACTGCCAACCACGATAAGAAAAGTATAAGTGACACAATGCGACGGTATTTGCACGAATCGAATGCCGATAATATTTCGGGTGAGTTTGTGCCATCACAGCTTCTCCAATTTCGGGTTTTCCCATTTGCATTCTTGCTGTTCACCCTTAATTTAAGTTGCTTTTTGTGACGGAGCAAGTACTTGAGGGTCTACATGCATGCATGCATTTTCCAAATTAATTAGGAATGATAATTAGATTAACAACACGAAATGGTGTATCTATTTAAATTTAGTTACAAATATTTAGTTGAGGTACCATTTTGGCTTTAGCAACATAATTTGAGAACTATTTAGGTGATTTGATGGTTTTATATTTCACCTTTTCTATGTTTTGATTTATCTAAAATTATTTGTTTCACAATCAAACAGATAATAAAGGCCAATCACTTATTTTACCCTTTATACACTTCTTTAAAAAGAGAATTAAATTCATGTTTTGACGTTAAATACTTTAATAAACTATTTCAAGATCTAATTTTAGATAAATTTGAATTGATGGATTAATTTATGAAAATTATGGAAAAATATTTTATGAATTTATAGAACATAAATTTTTCATAAATTTTGTGCAAGGTTTGTTGGGGAGAAAAAGCCGTGAGATTTAGGAATGCAGCATTTGATAGCACCTCGTTGAATTAATTTACAATATATGTCACATTCCTAGAGCCATCAGTATGCTAAACTCTTTAACATAGAAACAAATCAAAAAAATTGAATATGAAATCATATCTATGCATGTGTAGCCCACACGTTTCAAATGCATTGCATAAGAGACAAAGGCGGTCTCTTTCAATACATCATATCAGTCAAAAAGGGATGTATTTTCCAGTAAATATTAGTAAAGGCAGCTTCAGAGAATTTCGGTAGATACAAAGAGAAGACTTCCTAGACAACGGGGAAAGCATAACAAATTTATGTGAAACCGGTCCTGAATGAACTCCTGGGGAGAATCACACATTTGTTATTCTTAAAGAAAATAAGAAGAGCTTTTTAGGACAAACAGGAAAATTGCCTATAATGATAGCATAATACGTGTTTTTTCAGGATATCATAGAACTTTTCTAGTAGGATGTCTATTTCCAAAATCAGAAAAAAGAAAAAAAAATTTGATTCTCTGATTTAGTTCAGGCCATATATAACATGCAACAAGTGGTTTAATTACGTTATTGAAAATTGAAGTGAAGCAGTCCGCGTACATCATTAGTGGTAAGGCTAATTATACTTTATTCCCTTAAACTTTAATGTTACTAATACTTTATTTTTTAACATTATGAAACTAAGTCCTTCCATTCATTGTGCCAATTAAATTTTTTGACCATTTTACCCATATTCTACTCTAATCTTTATTTTTTGTTTGGTTTGTCTGATTAATCAAATTTTTATAAAGATTATATTTGAATCATGTTGAATTTGATTTGAAGAGATGTTTAGAAGTAAAATTTGGCATTTTTTTTAGGCTTTTTGGCTGGGATAAACTGAGAAAGATGTGTGGCTCTATTTGAATTGTTAAATTATTCATTATTTTCTGAATAATATTTTGTAATAATTTTTTTAAATATTTTCTCTAATTTGTGAAAATCTCATACACATCATATCTAAAAAATTGTTACAAAATTTATTTTAAATAATGTTTTAAGTAATATTATGAATAATAGCTATCCAAACAGAGCAATGACAAAATTTTACTAGCAATATTTTTAAAGTACAAATCTTTGTAATTTGACAATCAATTATGGTAGTTTCACATCTACATGATTAGATGTGTCTTTTAACTTGAAATAAGCTATAATAAGAAATATATAATCTAAAAATTTTGAATTAATTTTATTTTAAAATTATTTCAGAATAAAAGAAAAAAATTTAAAGAAGAAAACAGAAAGTACATTATTTTTTGTCAGTGGTAGTAGTTAATGGAGGGATTAGAGTTATGGAAGTTTAAAGAATAGAAAAAAAGTCAAAATGTTGAGTTGACATAATAGAGACGGTTAAGTGTTCCAAAATATAACGTTAGAGACTAAAATATTAGAGACTGATATGCTAGACATCTAGTTGTAAAATTTATAAAATAGCTAAACCCTACTAACTAGATAGCACACTACAAGTATATAAGATCAAATAGTAGTAAGTGGAATAGGGATCCAAGCCACAAGAATTTGTTGGGATTACTGATTATTTGGTTGAATTACTATTTGAAGAAATTGATTTAAGAAAATATTTAATTAAAACTAAAACTAAGAAAACTAAGAAAGGGATTTAAAATGGGTTGGGATTCAATTAGCCAATTCCCGTAGTAAAATCAATTAGTTGGGTTAAATAGATTTACTCGTCCAACTAAGGATTTCCTCCCAACTATGAACTAATCCCTTGACTTGACTCATGATTCTAGTCTAATATGCTCATAGAGTTTAAGGAAACAACTAGAAAAGATAGCATCTTAATTCGACTACTACCTTTCCTAATCAACTAGGAAACTCGTCTATGTATTAATCACTCAATTGTGCTCCTATGTTGTGTTAACCCTGCTAATATGGTTTAAAGGTAGTTCCTTTCCTTCTCACCAACACTCGAAAACATTTAATACTACCCAATTATCTACCATTTTTACTATCCAATCCACGAATCAATCAAAACCCATAAGAAATCGGCATCATTAAGTCTTAACCCAAATTAACTAGTACATAATTAAAGGCAAAAAATATGAAGGAGTCATTTTAAAGAGAGCATTTAAAAAAGCATGTAAAATGGACAGCATTTTAAGAGAATATTTAAATATCCTAGCTACAAATTACTACCACAAAAACATATTTAAATAAACCATGTAAAAAAGAAAGCATTCTAAGAGAGCATTTAAATATTCTAATTACAAATTACCACTAAGAAAATATTTTTAAAGAACGCCATAATTAATCTAGCAAATAACTAAGAAAGAAAGTAAATAAAACAATTAAATTAAACTACACTAAATTAATGGCATAAACATATACTAAGAATCTTGAAGAAGTCAATGCTTAAAGAAATTACAACAAAACTATTTCTAATCTAAGAAAATTCTCCCAAATGGGAGGAAAATAAAGAACTCTAGCATACACTAATACCTACCAACAAATTTATCTATCCCTACTTAGCCTCCAAAGGAACTTAAAGGATGTATATAGTGCTAGGGTTAGAGGAATTGTTTGCAGCTACAATTTGCATTGATTTGGACCATTTGGCGCCTGCAAAATCTCATACTGTGTTGCCAAATCGCGATGTCAAACTCAGCTTCGACTCTGTGGTGTTGAGATTCCCTTCTTCAATTTCATCACCATGGTGTCAGATATTTAGGTTGACCTCTCTTTGATACACGGTTATGAGTTTTCCTTCTTCATTTCATCACCATGTTGTCAGATATGACTCCTCTTGTAATCGCAGGTGTCGAGTGCAGTTATGTTTCTAGTAGCTTTAAAATTTTTGTAACCACCATTACAAATTTCGTAATCCCAGTTACGAACACTTGTTGCTTGATTTGGTTTTGTAGATGTTTCACGTTTGATTGTCGCATCATTTTGTTCGACCAAACACTACACAAAAAAAGCACTCTATTACTATAACAAAAACACTTAAATATCATTAAACTACATCTAACACAAACTACACATTATAGACTATAAAAGTAAAAATAAGCAAAAACAATATTTAATCCCTAAAAATATTCGAAATTAAAGACAATATACTCAAAATTTAGGGTAAATACAATTCTAGTTTTCAAGACTTTTCAGAGATGCTAAAATTAAAAGGCGTAAAGTGTAATTAACCAAAGGGTATATTTGTCTATTCTTATACAAATCTAGGCATCGTTGAGTTGACAGACAGTAGGGACTTTAGTGCTCAAAAAATAACATTAAGGACTAAAAAGTCATTGACGCTAAAATTTAAGGGGATTTTGTATAAAATTTTGGTCCAATGTCAAAGGCACAACAAACCCAATTTGAATTTAGTTAATTGAATTCAAAATACTTACATGATTCGAATTTGGGTAGCTAATATTTTCTACCAAATTGAATTTAAAATCAAAATTGATGAAAAGTTTTAGAACCTTTTATCAAAATTTGACCAATTTTGGCTGATCGATACTCACCCCTACGTAGAGCCCACATCTTATGTGTCATGTTGCAAATATCCATAAAAAAAAAAAAAAAAAAAAAAAAAAAAAACAACCTACGACAAAGATATTTTCAAGTAAATATCCCGAACAATCACATAAACAACTTCAAAGAATTCTCATATATTCAAGGGGAAGAGTTTCTAAAGAACAAGCAATGCATTAAAAGTTTCTATAAAGCAGATCAAGAAGAATCATAAGCTTCTTATACGAAATGAGAAGCTGTTAGTGCAAATAGGAAAGGAAAATGATATTGCACACCCTTATCCCTTTTTCACAAGTAAAATGACTAAAAACCTTTTATCCACATTACTCCATTTTTATATACCTAAAATGCCCTTATTTTAGTATTTACGTACTACAATAAATTTGAAAACATTATATAATGTTTGAAATTTTATTTGTAAAAGCATCAATTTTTTATAGAAATTTTTTTTGAACTTAAAAAATGATATATTTTGTATTAATGTTTATGCATATGTTTTATATTAAAGTACAAACAATTAGCAATTTACACAATATATCTGTGCATATAGAATAGCTTATATATATATATATGTGCATATAGAATAGCTTATATATATATATATATATATATTTGTATATGTATGTATAATCTATTATATACTAAATATTTTAATCAAATCAGAATCCTTATCAGATCGGAACAACCAATTTACATATATCTATGTATTATAATAGCTAAACATATTTGAAAAATTAAATTTATACATAGACTATATCGAATAAATGGGTTTGAAACAAGTGTGATTTGGGTCTAGGGGGACGGGATATAGATCTGGATTCACTTGTTACTAGCTCGTTTATCCAGTCTAGATCTGTGTAAATTTGATTATCTGGATTCGATCAGGATATGTTTAACCATTATAATAATACACTTAAATAGGATATGAATATGGTTACTCTAATCCAATTATTACTCGAATCTGATTAAAATATTTAATGCATAATAAATAATATATATATGTGTGTGTGTGTGTGTGTTATACTTTATAAACAAATATTTTGTGTAAATTGCCAATATAGTTTATAATCTAATGTAAAACATATACATAAATATTAATACGAACTAAGTCTTATATTTATCAATTACAAAAAATAAATTATATAAAAATTTGAAGTTTTAAATATAAATTTTCAAACTTGTTAAATATTTTGAAATTTATTCTAGTAAGTAAACATTGAAACAAGTGCACATTAGATATATAAAAATGAAGTGATTTCTATGAAGGGTTTATAGTCATTTTGCTTGTTAAAAAGGGGATAGAGGTGTACAAGAGACTAAAAAGGGTGTGCAAATATTATTTTTCATAAGAAAATAGCCTTCATTAATAGCAAACGCACATTTTCTAGGATATCATAAAACTTTTATATTAGGACTAACTATCATAGAATTTGATCGTGCGTGCAACACACGGTCTTTGCCCACTGTTTAATATGCTAATTTATTTTAAGAATATAATTATTATTGATACACAACATGGAAATATACAAAATAATTGTCCATGTATGGGAAAAAACAAATGAATTTTAACATAACCAAAATGAAGCAATAAGATTATCTAACCAGTTGATGTTTTACAAATAATTGAAAATTGACAAGAGCAAAGAACCTATTTGATTACTAAACTATACTCTGGTCGTCGAATCAGTCATGAAATTATTTTAGTGGCTAAATAAGTCTTCAACTTCTAAAAATGTGCCTACGAGTTCATTCCGTCTATTTTTCTGTTAATTGTTTAGTTAGTCTGCTCACATGCAAATCATGTGACTTTCAATTGGGATAAAATTATCTAATCACTAACTAACCCTATCTTTTAAACTTTCTCCCTCCTCAGCCACCTCCTATCCCCTTTTCTCTCCCATCCAAAAGAAGCAATAAGATGCTCATTAGTTTTCTGGCCTTAGATTCTTGAATAATGTAGCAACATACAAAGATAAAATTGGCCCCGAAACATTATCAGTACTTTTAAGTAGTAATAGTATCCCATTTTGAAGTTTCTCAAAGATCCATTTCCATTTAAGAGAAAATTTTCAAGCAATACAGCAGAGCTACTACCACAATCCCATCCTTTAATACTAGTGAGATCATTCAGTCTTGGTGATATTGAAACAACTTCTCCTGGCTCTATTATTAGCAAACCAAAGGCAAAATTTCTTGATAATATTCTTCAGAATTTATTGGACTTGAAATTTTTTGGTTTCCACCAAAATGACGTTTTAGGTTTTAGTTTCAAATAGATGACAACTAGGAAAGCTTCAACCTTGGTGAAAATCTTGCTAGCAGCGAGCTGGTATTCAGTTTCCTTGAATCTCAGATCGAGGTTGTTAGCCTTGGCTTGAAACTTGAGCTCCCAAGCCAGTAGTCAATTGCCTTGATTCTCAGATGTTGGCCTTAGCTTGAAAATTGAGCTTCCATGTTTGCTGTTGCTAGGAGATTGTGGATGAAAAGGGTTTTCAAATTTTACAAAAAGATTTTGTGTTATTTTTGGGCGGTTTCGTTTTGGATGGAAGTTGGGAATTGCGTTCAACTCTTTAGAATTTAGCATTTTTTTTTGGGGTTTCTTTGTTGGTTTTTGTTGCACTATGGTGACGTTAAAGGAGGATGGTGATAGTGCAAGAACCGGAGGTGACAGCTTCGGAAGGCCAGGAAGCAAAATTTTAGACAAATTTTCCCCAAAACCTCACGTGAAATGCACATGAATAGACTAACAGAACACTTAACGTGGAGAATAAATGAAATAATTTCTTAGACACATTTTGAAGTTGCGTGACCGTTTAGACATTAAAATAGTATGGTCAAGATTGTCGCAACCCAAACATAGTTGAATGATTGTTCAGACCGTTTGCTCAATTGACAAATACAACATCGAACTAATTCTTAGAACTCAATTCTTTGAAGTTCAATGTCAAATTTCAACTTATATTTGAAAGAATTGAAATGTAATTTCTTTCTCAATGCTGAATCTCATCCACCAGATGTAGCTCAATAAATTCAAAATTTACATGCTTGAAACATTTGTATAGTTTAAGTAGAATACTTCAAACGCAATTGCGCATTGTATCCATAAGGAAAAAAAATGGAAGATTGAGAATGTGTATTGAACAGATGAAATATTTCAAAGGTAAATGTTGGATAAGGGATCTTTAAGAATTATATTTCTTGATGTGTATAACATTACATACAATAAGAGACAGATCTATACATTATATCAGATGTGTATAAGAGACAGATTTATATTACCTTAAATGGCCAATTTTTGACTTTTAAGATCAATAATACAAGGCATATTGCTGAAGAGATTTTCACATTACAACTAATCAATTATTTATTGCTGAAATAAATCAAAAAGAGGCAGATCTACATCTAGATTGATTTTAGTGCTTTATTAACTTCTCAAATGCTTTAAGACCCACGAAATTAAATCATTTGATTTTAGTGCCTAAAAATTGATCCCATGCCATATTTTGTCAAATTGCCTTTTAAGGCATCAAACTAAATTAATAGGCCTTGGTGCCTAAAGTTACGTTTTAAGACAATAAATTACATTAATTAGTTGTAATGCCAAAATTATCTTATATGAAAGTCAATTGATCTTAGTGTCTAAATTGGCCATTTAAGGTATTAAATTAAATTAATTGGCCTAATGCCCAAAATTTTCCTTTTAAGGTACTCAATTAAATTAATCGATATTAATGCCCAAAATTGCCTTTTAAGGCAATAAACTAAATGAAATGGCTTTAATGCGAAAATTCCCTTATACGGTAATAAATTTACCTCAGTGTCTAAAATTTCCTTTTAATGCATCAAATCAAATTAAATGGCCTTAGTGATCAAAATCACCTTTCAAGACAATATATCAAACTAGTAGGCCTTAGTGTCAATTTTTTTTTTTTTTTTATTGCACCAATTGGTCTTGTTTGTACCAAAATTTGTCCTATAAGACATGAAATCAAATTAAAATGACCTTGCGAGTCGCGTCCATGTTACCTTTCATGGTAATAAAGAAAAAAAATGAATTAAATTAGACTTTTATGTCCAAAAAAATTGCTTTTCAAGACATCATAAAAATATCGAATAAAATAATCAAACTAGTCTTTAAACTCATCTAAATTATATTTGCCTCAAACGACTAAACTCTATTTAAATATCAATTGCCTCAAATAGCCAAAAAATTAATTGATACTTAATATTGTAATTCCTAGAATTGCGTGTGACTTGATTCCAATCTAGATACGTAGGAAAGACAGAGGAGTGTTCAACCGCAAGAACTACAAAATATGTTATTCTGTGGTGTTTTTCCTACTTAAAATTCCACTAATAAAACATGGGTATAAATTGTCTCTTATACACATCTAGATGTGTATAAGAAATTTTACTGCTCAAGAAGCAAGTAAATTTTTATTCACACGAACTAAGTAAGGTTTGATCCTGATAACGAGTATGTAGACAATTTAATTATATTGCTTAGATGCAACCCAAAAATTAAATATTATATAGATTTCTCTTATTCTCGTTTATTTAAATTGAAGTCAAATTAATCAATTAACAATTAGAATCAAAAGGTGTTTCTCTAAATTAGAGAATGTAATTAACAGATTTGACATCTTGAATTGGCTTGAATCACAGAAACAAACGCGAGCAAATCATATGAGTAAGATCAAGTTGAGCGAGAATTTAATTTACAAAAATATTAAATTTTTGCTCGACACCTCATATAAGAGGAAAAAACTATTCTCTACAAAATAAAGAAAGCTATGAAGATCAAAATTTTCTTTAAATGGAAATTATTATACTACTAACATCATGTATCAAATCAAGTAATTGTTTGTCACTCACACTTCAATACCAACCACACTGATTATTCAAGTTATTTAAAAGCAATATTCACCAAATCATACATAAGTATCACCATCCAACGCATACAAAAATTTCACATGAATATTTACATAGACCTAGATAATCCAAGTAAATATCTCGTAATACCAATATTTAATTTTCTGAAGCATATTTGGTATATAAAATTGAAATACCTTACTCGAGAGCCATGGTAGTTGTTGTATATTTCAAAGATAACAATTTCTTTGCCTTTTCTCTCTGTTTTTCTTACTAGAGTTAGGACAATTTTGCTGGTTTTGCTTCTTTCTTCGGTCATGGTTATTCTCCTTCTTCGTCTTCTTCTCATAGTCTAGAGGTTTGGTCATTTTCTCGTACAGATAAAAGGAACATTGGGGAAAGGAAAAACCGAGTATAAAAATGAATGTCTCAACTTTTTGTCCCTCAATTGTCCAGGAACATTTCTTAATCCAGAATTGATAGTGGCTTCTTAAGAATGAACGTATGTATATTGATACAATATTTGTATACTGCCATAATAGTTCATAATCTAAATTTCACCTTCATACTATTGTGATGTATGCTTAATTCAAGCTAACTAAAAAAAAATTATAATGCAGAATAGAAATCAAATATTTTCCTTTGAGGGGATAGGTTTATTAAAAATTGAAACGGATAGACTCAAATTTACTATAATATCAAGACAAATGGTAAAAGACATCTTATTTGCTAGAAAAATTATAAGAGACAGTAATCAAAGATATTTTCTGCTATCCCAACAGTAAGAATTAAACAAAAGAAAAACATTTTCTTTAGAAGCTATATCATCAATTAGGTAAGCAGAATTTGTAAGCAAATGCATAGCATGTTATGTAATAGGAAACGAAAAGCAATATCAGAGCAAAGGCCAAGAAACTTCTTCCCTCATATCATTATCTGCAGCCACAAATCCTCAAATTCCTCATATCAATATTTTTGCATAAAAAATCATCTGATTATGTCCACCCCGATCCGTAGACATTATAAAAGAACTGTTATGTGGCTTTTGTCCCACATTGATTATTTTAAGGAGAGTTATGTAGCCTTGGTCTTATAAATAGAGACCAACTTAGGCTTTGGGCTTTATACACCAAGCACTAAACATAAGAAAGCTTAGTGGGCTATTGGGCCTTATTGGTCATTAAGCCTTTTGTCTTTATTTTGGCTTTTCTTGTGTTTTTGTACTAGTGCTTTTGTGGGCTTAGGAGCACTCTCCTAAAGCTTTTGTATTCTTCTCGTATAGTAAAATTTTTGCTCGCCTTCACCCGTGGACGTAGGTCTTTCGACCGAACCACGTAAATCTGGTGTCTCTTTTATTTTCTCTATCTATTATTTTGTTATCGTTTGTTTCGGATTGGTCTTGAACATTTGTCAATTTCTTGGGACACTTCCTAATAAACTGGTATCAGAGCTTCTAGGAAAGTTTTGAGACATTATGACGATAACAAAGACCCATGTAGAGAAATTTGATCGGAGTGTCAACTTCGGAATGTGGCAGCTCAAGATGGAGGCTATCCTGATCCAAGATGGTGTGGACATAGCGCTTCATGGAGTGGAGAAAAAGCCAAAGAAGATTGTCGGTGGAGAATTTTGAGGACCTTGATAAAAAGGCCAGATCAGGTATTATCCTAAATCTCTCTGATGAGATTTTAAGAGAGGTCGCTACAATACGACAGCTAAAGGTATGTGTACATAAACTGAAAACTTTGTATATGAAGAAGACAATTGAGAATTGACTCTATTTAAAGCAAACCCTTTACATGCTTCGGATGACTGAAGGTACATCTATACTCTCACATCTTGATAAATTTGATTCCATTGTTATGGATTTGGGGAATATAGATGTAAAAATTGATGATGAGGATCAAGCCCTTTTGTTGTTATGTTCCCTTCCCCTATCATTTAAACACTTTCGTGATACTATGATTTATGGTAAAGAAACAATCTCGTATCGTGAAATTAAGTCTGCTTTAAAATCTAAAGAGCAAATTGATAGGGATATAACTGGGGAAATAGGTGGAAATCAAGCTGAAGGCTTGGTTGCCAGGGGTAGATCTGAAAGGAGAGATTTTGACAGTAGTAAATCATAAATCTAGATCTAAATCCAGACATAGAAATATGGTATGCAATTATTGTCGTAAAAAGGGGCACATTAAATCCGAATGTTTCAGGTTGAAAAATAAAGATAAGCATACATTTTTCATCTAACCAGAAAAACATTGATACTGCAAGGCTAATGTTTCAGTCTCTGAACAATTTATAGCTCCTCGATCTCTTGTTTCCATTGTTTCTATTTTTAGATGTGTATATTGCTTGAAAGTTAGGTAAACATCGTGGTTCTCATCACTTTGACTATCGTAATAAACTGTAGTAACACCATGATGCAGACTCAATTATGACATATGCGTTTGGGGCACATGAGCGAGAAAGGCTTGACTATGTTGAGCAAAAAAGGACTTCTTTGTGGGCAGAGTACCGGGGGGATGGATTTTTGTGAACATTGTGTTTTTGGGAAGCAGAAGAGAGTCAGCTTTAGTTCACCAGCTATCCACCCGACAAAAGGTACTTTAGCTTATATTCATTCTGATCTTTGGGGGCCAGCTCGTGTTCCATCTAAGGGTGGTGCCAGATATATGTTAACTTTCATTGATGATTATTCAAGAAAAGTTTGGGTTTACTTTTTGAAACATAAAAATGATGTTTACCTAACTTTCAAGCAATGGAAAGTTTTGATTGAGAAACAAACAGGTAAACAGATCAAGCGGCTTAGAACAGATAATGGCATGGAATTTTGTATTTGAAGGCGAATTCGATGAATTTTGCAAAAATGAAGGAATTGTTCGGCACCATACAGTTAGGATGACACCTCAGTAAAATGGTGTGGCCGAACGTATGAACAGACACATCTAGCTGGTGAACTAAAGCTGTCTCTTATACACATCTAGATGTGTATAAGAGACAGGCAATAGTAACCCGAACGAAGTGATATTGTGAACCGAGCTCTTAGTTTTGCAGCTATTGATTTCAAGACTCCTGAAGAAGTTTGGTCAGGTACTCCTGCTAATTACTCTGACTTGAAAATTTTTGGGTGTCCAGCATATATGCACGTAAATGATGGAAAATTAGAGTCTAGAGTTAAAAAGTGCATTTTTCTTGGTTATGCTTCTGGGGTGAAAGGCTACAGATTATGGTGTCTTGATCCCAAGTCCCCAAAATTTGTAATTAGTAGAGATGTTACATTTGATGAACTTTCTATGTTATCTTTGAAAAAGGAGCCTTCTAGTTCTTGTGATTCAGATACAGATGATAATACGCAGAATGCAGGTGGAGCTAGAGTTTGGTAGTTCTGATCCTTCTCAGTTAGCCTCTTCCAGTCAGAAAAATTTAGTAGATGAATCAGAGTCTATTGAAGAAGAACTAGAGGAGGAGGAACATTCCATTGCCAAGGATAGAACAAGGAGGGAGATTCGACCACCGCAGCGCTATGCAAATTTAGTTGCATATGCTTTGTCAGTCACTGAAGAAACGGATGGAGTTGGTGAGCCGTCCACCTACTTTGAAGCAGTTTCTTGTGATAATTCAGCTAAGTGGTTGGTCGCAATGAATGAAGAAATTGAGTCTCTCCATAAAAATAAAACTTGGGTTCTTGTGAAGCCGCCTTTAGGTAAGAAAATTGTTGATTGCAAATGTGTCTTTAAGAAGAAGGAAGGTCATCCAGGGGTTGAAGATACAAGGTATAAAGCACGATTGGTTGCAAAGGGCTATAGTCAGGTATACGGTATTGATTTCAATGATGTGTTTTCACCTGTTGTTAAACATAGTTCTATTCGTGTTTTGCTTGCCTTAGTTGCCATGTATGATTTGGAATTGGAGCAACTTGACGTCAAGACAGCTTTCCTACATGGTGAACTTGAAGAACAAATTTATATGAGGCAACCTCAGGGATTTGAAATTGAAAGAAAAGAAGACCATGTTTGCTTGCTAAAGAAATCATTGTACGGATTGAAGCAGTCTCCAAGACAGTGGTATAAGAGGTTTGATTCCTTTATGTTGGGTCATGGTTATTCAAGGAGCATGTATGACAATTGTGTCTATTTCCGAAAATTAAATGATGATTCTTTCATTTATTTGTTACTTTATGTTGATGACATGCTCATTGCTGCCAAGAGTTCTGTAGAAATTCACACTTTGAAAGCACAGTTGAGTAGTGAATTTGAGATGAAAGATTTGGGAGCAGCTAAGAAGATTCTTGGCATGGAAATCAAGAGAGATCGAGGAGCTATGAAATTGTTCCTGACCCAAAAGCATTACCTTGAGAAAGTTTTGGAGAAAGACTTTAGCATGAAAAATGCTAAACCTGTGAGTACTCCTCTTGCAAGTCATTTTCGACTTTCAGCTGCTCAGTCACCACAATCAGGTGAGGAAGAAGGTTTTATGGCACAAGTTCCATATTCTAGTGCAGTCGGCAGTATCATGTATGCGATGGTTTGTACACGTCCAGACATTTCACAAGCAGTTAGTGTGGTTAGCAGGTATATGTCTTGTCCTGGAAAAGAACATTGGCAGGCTGTGAAATGGATTCTCAGATACTTGAAAGGTACTTCAAACACTTGTTTGGAGTTTGGGAAAAATAGTGACACTTTGATTGGTTTTGTGGATTCTGATTACGCCGGGGATCTTGACAAAAGAAGATCACTTACTGGTTATGTATTTTGCGTTGGCGGTTGTGCAGTCAGTTGGAAAGCTACTTTACAACCTATTGTGGCATTGTCTACTACGGAAGCAGAATATATGGCCGTGACCGAGGCAATCAAAACATGATTCTAAGTTTTGAGATTTATACTTAAACATAGAAGATTGTTAAAGAAATAAATTTACTGTTTGCGAGTTGAGTCTGCATCATGGTGTTACTACAGTTTATTACGATAGTCAAAGTGCAATTATCTTGACTAAAGATCCTCTTATCATGAGAATCTTATACACATTGATGTGTATAATTTCAGATATATAAGCTTACCTACTATTGCTCTTATGGAACAATAGCTTGTTCAAAAGATCAGTACCAAAGATAATCCTGCGGACATGTTTACGAAACCTCTTCCAGTTTACAAGTTCAAGCAATGCTTGGATTTGGTTGGCATTCGTTGTTGTTGACTAAGCCCATTGAGGCTTTTGTGGAGGAGGTGGAGCAAGCTTGCTATTTTACTATTTTGTGGATGTGGGCACACGCCAAGGTGGAGATTTGTTATGTGACTTTTGTCCCACATTGATTATTTTAAGGAGAGTTAATAGCCTTGGTCTTATAAATAGAGACCTTAGGCTTTGGGCTTTATACACCAAGCACTAAACATAAGAAAGCTTAGTGGGTTGTCTTTATTTTGGCTTTTCTTGTGTTTTTGTACTAGTGCTTTTGTGGGTTTAGGAGCACTCTCCTAAAGTTTTTGTATTCTTCTCGTATAGTAAAATTTTTGCTCGCCTTCTTATACACACGTAGGTCTTTCGACCGAACCACGTAAATCTGTGTCTCTTTTATTTTCTCTATCTATTATTTTGTTATCGTTTGTTTCGGATTGGTCTCGAACATTTGTCAATTTCTTGGGACACTTCCTAACAAGAACTCATCATCAAAATTTAAAATCCAATCTTTACATTTACACGTTAAAAAAATTCCCAAATTATTAGGGTCTTACCGCTTAAGAGTGTAAATGTAAAGATTGGAAATTGAATTTTGTTGCTCCTGTCTCTATGTAGATTAGACCTACGTCCATATGTGTTACATACAGGATAGAAAATTAATAAATTTGGCAAATGATTTTATTGTTTAATAATCTGTAAACTTTTTGACATCTAGATAATTCAACTTTCACCTGTCTCTTAATTAAGTTTTCAAATAAGCTCGATTAAATTAAAATGATTGACTCTTAAAAAGTGATAATACCCAATATTTTTATTCTTGCTTTACTAAATTATTGTGCACGTATTGAATATTGCTCATTAGAAACAATTTCAACGACGTACTCAAAATCAATAAATACTATTTTAATTATGTTGATCCCATTACGTAATAGTTTTTGTTTCACGAAATAGTCCAAATTTTCTGAAATTTTCTTTTTAAATATGCATCGAGCGTATCTCGAGAACTAGTGCGTTAATCGACATTAAAGTTAAATATCAAAGACTTGGAAATCAAAAGAAGGAAGTATCTTGGTCTTGGTCCACATCTACCTGTCTTCACATAGAACTTTAACCTGTGGCTTATCAGTGAATTCCGAGTGACAAAGTTTCAAGAACAGAGACTAAGAAATTATCAGCGTTGAAGTTAGGTAATTAGAATTAATGCTAAAATTCAGCAATTACCGAAAAGGTTTGCTAAACATTTAAAAATAAATCTTTAGTCAATTTACAATTTTGAACAGCCAAAATCAGGAAATTGAACAACAACATAAGCAAATTAAAGAAAGAAAAATGTTTCCCTCAATTTCTCTTTAGAGGAGAATAATATGTTTTTTGTCTAATGATTTTCGATAACCAAATAAATCCATTGCAGAAAAGAAAAAAAATTAAAAAAGAAAAGAAAAGAGATGAGGTTATTTTTTCCGATTCATAAGCAGGTGATGGTATTCTCCGATTCATGAGCAGATGAGGTTATTTTCTCCAATTCATAAGCCCAGCCAACTTTAAGGGGAATCATACATTCTATTGTGGGAATCATTTCGTTAGTTTTAAAAATTTGTACAATATAAACTTTTAAATCATATAGTGTTGTACTGTATATATGTTTAAAACATGAAGGGATTGTCCCGTAATGGGAAGAGGCAAAATTTATTATGGTCATTGAGCAACTACTTGGCATTCTAGTAGTTATTCAAAAATCAATAAATGGAGGCTCTTATTTGGACAAAATATGGCCCCACAATTTTTAAAAAATGGGCTACCAGGCTCCTATTTGGACAAAATATAGCCCCTCAATTTTTAATAAAGTAGGCTACCATGTACAAACGGCTCCCTCTCATTGCTTATTCAGTAACTATTGGGATGCCATTAGTCACTTTATAACCACCATAAAATTTCTCGTAATGGGACCATAGAATTTTCTCAATTTTAATTAGTAACTCAGTGTAAAAAGCACACACTAAATCAAGTAAAAAAAAGTTATATAAAATAGTTATTAAAAGGTAAAATTGAAATTTCATTAAGTACGGATAAGAAAAAGGACACTCTCCCTTTATACATAATATAGATGCTGATATAATTTAGAACATAATGAAAACGCTATATTTGAAATGAAAACGCTACACTTGGAGTGAAAGGTCATTTTTCTGAAATGAATAACTCATATTTTTCTGAAAAAATAGGACCCTCAGTCAAATAAAAGACTCTTATCAATTAACTCGTTTAAAAGCAACAATTAGGTAATGCCTAATAGTTACTTCCGACTAAACTTCTTCTTTGTGATCTTGTAGACTGTTGTGAGTATCCAACCAACCCACACCATAATTACAATTAGTGGAATCACACTTGTATCCCTAAATTGCCTTCTTGCGTCTCTTGGGGCAACTGAAACAAGTGACGCAGCATAAGTTATAGCTATTGTTGTCACTGCCACCAACATAGCAAAAGACATAAGAGGGACTAAGTGTCTGCTGGAGAAGTGCGACCGACCCATTAGCAAAATAATAGTGCTTAAAGATGAAACAAATGCGATAGTATTCGAGACAATCAGAGCACGAAAATATTTTGGATGAGTTAGTGCCATCACGGCTTCTCCTGCCTTGTGGGGATTAGGTCCATCGAGTAAGTCATCTTGCCAAACACCTCCTGGAGGGCTTATCCCTGCTTGAAATGCCATTGTCGCAATAAGTGAAGCTACTACCATTATTGCATCTCTTCTCTTTTTCTATCCACTCCTGGAGTTTAATTTTAAAAACGTACGTTCCTCGTAAGGCTTCATGCTTTAAAAGAGAAGATTTAACTTGGGGATCGATGTCGGCTTGACCGAGCAAAAGGTCAAAGCCGGTTTTCTCATTTGCGTCCTTGCTGTTCACCTTTATTTTACTATTTTCGACAATGTATATGACGGCCTGCATTTTTTAATAAAAAAAATAATTTATAAAATCATAAATTTAATATCACTTGTCAAAATCAGTTCACGTATAAAAATCAAATGAAATCTCTAACCCATAAATTTAATTACTTAGTCGTATTTGATTTCTTCTTTACGAGCATTAGTGACATATTAGTTTTTTTTTTTTTTTTAATTTGTATAGATACATTGTGTTCAATATTCAATTTATAACTACAACAAGGGTCCGTTTGGAAGTTTTCTGGACCTTTTGTAGTACATAGTTTTTTTTTTTTTTTTTTTTTTAGAGTATTTTAGGTCAATCAGAAATTTTGGTCATCAAATATTTAACAGTTAACTTGATTAGCCTTTCAAAGAAAAATTTAGTAATTGAAAATTTACACAGAATCAGCACCACAAAAACTTGGAATTTTCAACCCAAATACTCCTTCCGGTTCGCTAATTAACTTTGTCACCCTCATCAGTTGTTTGTTAGCCAACCAAGCTACTTATTTTGTAATAATATTTAATAGCGATATATTTAACTTTTGAAAATTTGATTAACAAACATTAAAGTTAAATATAGAAAAACAGGATATAAAATTTAAAATTTTTATAAACGTTAAAAAATAAGGAAAGTTTGAGTTTTGAAAATTAACAAGTTCCAGTGAATTTTTAAATGGTGACAAAGTTTCAAGAACTTATAGACTAAGAAATTATCAAAGTTGAATTAAGAAAATTATCAAAAAGGTTTGCTAAACATTTAAAAATAATATCTTTAGTCAATTTACAAATTTTAAACAGCCAAAATCAGGAAATTGAACAACAACATAAGCCAATTAGAGAAAGAAAAATGTTTCCCGTAAGAATAATACTTTTTATTTAATGATTTTCGATAACCAAAGAAATCCATTGTTGAAAGGGGAAATATATATATATAAAAAAAAAAGAGAGAAAGAAATTAAAAGAAAGTTGTACCTCTTTATTGCCATAGTATATGGCGAGGTGCAATACGGTCATCCCATCCTCATTCTTGGCATTCAAAAATGCCCGATCTTTTATTCTGTCGATTATACAATTTAGATGGCCTCCAGATGATTATACTTGACACACAAATGCAAAATGGTCCCTCCGCCGTCTGTCTTCTGCCGAGCTGCCGGAAAATTGACACCAATTAGCAGACACAAGACTTCCAATTTGCCATGCATGGCCGCAAGATGTAAAGCGTTTCTGCCGTCTCGATCACGAGCCAAGCACATGTGATGAACTGCATTAGGAATTAGCACTTGCAAGACTTCCAATTGGGCGTGCATGGTAGCAAGATGTAAAGGGTTTCTGTCATCTGAGATCGATAAAAAGCCAAACACATTTGAGATGCTGCTTGATTTCGCATCCTAAGTAACACTTGCAAGACTTCCAATTTTCCAAACATGGCAGCAAGATGTAAGGCGTTTCTGCCATCTCGATCACAAGCCAAACACATTTGAAAAGCAAATTGATCTCCGACCCTAATTAGCACTTGCAAGACTTCCAATTTTCCAAACATGGCAGCAAGATGTAAAGGGTTTCTGCCGTCTCGATCACGAGCCAAACACATATAATCACGAGTAGAAGAATCATTACTGGTACTATTATTAAGATGTAAAAATATTGCTTTTATAAAATCTACGTTGCCCATAATTGTTGCTAAGTGCAGAGGATTCTTGTCCTCGCAATTCAAAATAACTTTATCAAGAAGAAGTGAATCTTCTTCAAGTAATTGATTAAAAGTGGTAACATCGCCTTCAAGCGCGGCATTATACAACCTTTTCTCCATTTCTCACTTGTACATTCTGTACTAGACGCTGGTTGCGATTATTTATAGGTAAATGCTTTAGAAAGTCACTTTTTAAAATTAATTTAAGTGTCAAAATTTTATTAAACGTTTAAACACTAATTTTGTATCAGATTTTTTTTTTTTATAAATTTAATAACACATCAATTATTTTTATTTATCACTTTATATTTATATTTTTTTATATGTACACCCTTATTTATAATGCAACCCTCCCTAATAAAAGCATAATAATCATTTACTCCTTCCGTTCTAATAAAAATATCATATTTTTGGATATATTTGTTCTAAGCCGAAGCTTCCAGCTGAAGTCCCCACTTGAAGCTTGCACTATTTGTATTTGATAAGTCCCGTCTGGAGCTCTAACATCCTACTTAGTGCATGTGAGCCCCCCATCTGAGGCTCCATTGTTGAACTTTACACAATTTGTACGAAACTTCTGGTGCAAGTTCTTACCATGTGACTTGATTTTAGGGTTAACTATATTTACTTTCTTTGAGATTTGATCATATTATCAATCGCATCTCTTGTGATTTGACGAAATTACAAATTCTTCCTTCTGACTAAATTTCGTTAGCGGAACTTGCAAAAAGATTAAATTATCCTTGTTATATATTCCTTAATTAAGCCCTCATTTTCTTTCTAAAATGAGGAGTGTTTAGTGATGTATGTGATTGAGTCTATTTTGCAGAATTGAGATGTGGATTTCCCTTAAAAATTTTGATTTGATTTGAGTTGCTTCTATATAATGGGTGGTAATAGTAGTCTTGGTGATGGTGGTGGTGGGGATGGTGTGTTGTTGAGGGTAAATAAATTTAAGACTAAATTGATATAACTCAAGAAATTTCCATCACAAACAAGATAATCAAATATCCATATATTTCCTACATATTTAATCACAGTTAGGCACAAATGGAAGTAATTAGATTTGTCTTTTGGTTTTTTTAACCTCTACCAAAAAAAAAAAAAAAAACTCTTTAGTGAAATATTTGTTAAACATTTGATAATTCAAGAGAATTGATTGTAATTTTCAAATATCAAATCACTGGTGTGATTAGTAATATGGCCAAACGTCCGGTAAATGTAATTAATCCCTTGATTTTATTATTCCAAGACCAAATCAAGTTGCTTTATCAAAACTTGGTAGCATGAAGTATTCTCCACGTGGCAGTTGTTGTATCAGTTTGATGACTTCCCATCATTTGGATGTATTTGTTATTCAATCCAAGATAATTTGATGACTTCCGATTTGTGTGTTTATCAACTTATATATCGACAAAAAGATGTAAAAATGAGCATACAAACTTAAAAGTGGTAACATCGCCTTCAAGCGCGGCATCATACAACCTTTTCTCCATTTCTCACTTGTACATTCTATATCATAAGCTCGTTGATTATTTTATAATGTAGCCTTCCCTAAGGAAAGCACAAAAATCATTTACTCCCTCTATCATACTGTTATATAATTTAATAATTAAATAAAATCACAAAAAATACATTTAGTATCTAATCACTATACATCACAATTTCAATTTCTCTACTAAAATTATCATTCTTGAGTTATTTATGAAAACATTTTGTGGAGAAATATTATTTTCCAATCTCATTAAAAATTGAACACCTTAAATAATAAAATTTCAAAAATTATATCAAAAACAATTTCCAAAAAGTTTTGAACATTTATTAAATTCCAATTTGATTGAAAAATAATAAATTTCAAAAAAAAATTATACGAATTCTAAGCTAATTTGAATTAAATAAATATTTTTAAAGGTTTTATACTTTCTAAATTTTAGTAAAATTAAAATAAAAAGAGTTTCTAAATATTAACAATTAATTTTAAATAAGATTTATCAAACATAAAATTTAAAAAAACCTTTTATTTAAAAATATAAAATTAATTATGACTAAAAGTAGTTTAACTTATTTAAGCACCTTTAGTGTTTAAATATCCAAAGTGTCACTTAAAACTGGCATTGTCATATGTCGCAAACGTCATCTGATGATGTCACCACTGTTGACGTCAGCTATGATGTCATCTGATTTCTAATAATTATTTTCCTATAGAAAATTAATCACTTGTCTCTTAAACACATCTAGAAATTTATAAGAGACAACTTTCCGTCAGTTATGTGACTAAAATATCTAGATTTGTATCCGCCAGAGCTCTCTGATTGAAATATAAAATCTACCGAAAGTTTTCCCAGTTGTTGATGATGTTCACCCTAGTCTCATCTCTTATACATGTCTAGATGGTCCCAATGAAAGTTGCTCTTGGCTCAATTTGTTAGAATAATCATTTAGCTTTGTGGAAAAGAAAATCTTTTATTACTAATTTCATATTATAGAATTCGTATTTTAAACTATTAAATAATTAAAAAAATAATAAATTTTTTATTTTTTAGTTATTCCAAAACTGTTAATACCTACTTTTAGTGTAATTTTTTATAAGAGAAAAATTAATTCATGCCCATAATTTTTTATAACAACCCAACAATAACATTTTATTGGACAATTATATTATGCACATAACTCCCTATAACTCTAATTAATTGATTGTTGTATTTTTTAATATTTTTATTCTTTTTCAATCAATTTCAAATACAACATTACACACATTTAGTATAAGAAAGTAAATGATACAACACGCAGCAAAATTTTAAAATTTTTACTTCTTAAGACGGATTATCTTGATTAATTTATATGTATTACAAGAAAATTATAGAGAATATACCTCAAAATTACGATAAAATCTTCAATCTATTTGAGAAGGCGATCCACGAGTTGCACAAATATCTGACCTCTAATGATATCTACACACATAATTAATACAAGATTTTCACAAAATTGATTGACCTAAACCACAGAGTGCTAGCTCATTTTTTTTATATTTATTTTCACATTTTTCATTAATTCACTAATTTATTAATTTATACTTATAAATCAAGATTGGTTTCTACCAAAGTATCATGACTACCTAAATATTGAGATACGTTAAGTGGTTGGATTTTACCTATCCGTGATTTAATTACCGTATAATTATTATCCTTTCACACACTATATCCCCGTTTAATTCAAGAGTACAGATATAATACCAACTCTTATTGAACTAATCAATTTACTTCTTCTAAAATACAATTCACTCAAAATAGAACTTGAGACACTCTCAATTCTATTTTCATTTTGCGCAATGATTTTTGAGGTGTATTTCAAGAAGTGGCCATACTGGAATATACTCTCCCATTTAGGGAGTGGTGAATCCTATATTGGCCATATCTTATCTTTTCATGATTTTACACTATACCAAAATTTTACAGTATGTGCGACTCATTAAGAGTAACAACTAATAGAAGCAAAGTATAGTAATCCACAGTCAAGATAAATTCGTGATTTCAAGTCGAAGGATCATTACATTACTATCATAAAGAGATTAATCTACTAGCATTCGAATAATAATCTATATGGAATACTTTTAACGGGTCAATCCGATGCACTTATTCTCAACAAACATTCACATACAACTATATGTTAATCTACCTGTATCAAATACTACAATTAGAGATATTTATGCATAAAATATAATAACGTAGAGAACGTCATCTTCGTAACTCTTTATAATTTTTCTCATATATATTTTATTCGAAAAATTTTATCATATTAAATAGATAAAAAATGATGTATTACAAAAATATGCATAAATATGAAAATATAATTTGTCTCCAAAATAAATTAATTTTAAGACATAAAGTAACACGTAGGAGTGTCAATAGGTCTCGTACTAAAGAAGTGACCATCAATAATAACACTTATAAATAATACAATTGAGCCAACACTAAAATTCTATTAGAAACTAAGAACTAAACACTCCGTTAACAACCCCAAGGCAATTGACTTGGAGTTGGATTATTAAACTCAAGACTTGGACTTGGAATAACTAGGACAATAAAACTGAACTTCAAGGCATGGACTTGGGCTTACAATCGAAATGAACTCCCCTTTTCACACTCCTCGACAACTAGTACTAAATTTCTTCTTACATGCTTGAAATATGAAAATCTATAAGTGATCTAACCGCTTGCTGAAACAGATTTTAGCAATATATCTCACATGCATAAAGCCAACAATATGCTAGACTCTTAACATAGAGACAAGCAAAAAAGTTTGAGCATGAATCATATCTATATCAGTAGTCAAGAAACTTTATTATGGAAAAGTCCTATCAAGTTATATGTCAAGTGTTATTTCTAAACCAATAAAATTTTACTATTTAAAATGGTAGGTTAAAAATAAAATGAATTAATGGGTTACAATTTAAAATAGTAGAATCTCATTGATTTAGAGATATCATATGCAGACTAGATACATTTGAAAAACATTACATAGGAAACAGGGCTGTCTCTTTCCAGATATCATATCAGGCATAATAAGAGGAATTTTCTTGTAAATATCTCGGACAGTCACATAACTAAAGGCAGCTTCAGAGAATTTCAGTAGATACAAAGAGAGACTTTCTGGACGACGGGGAACGCATAACAAATTTGTGTGAAACCGATCATGAATTTTGTTTAACAAGCTTGGAGAGAATCACAAGACAATGCTTCTTAAACAAAATGAGAAGCTTTTTAGAACAAACAGGAAAATTGCCTTTAGTTATATCTCATAATGCGCATTTTTTTAGGATAGCATAAAACTTTTCTATTAGGATATCTACTTCCCAAAAGAAAAAAATTGTTTCTGTGATTTAATTCAAACCATATATAACATGCAACAAGTGGTTTAGTTATGTTATTAAAAATTACAAGATTTCCTAACAGAAGTGAAGCAAATTCTCGTACAACATCATTAGTGATAGGATTAATTATACTTTACCCTCTTAAACTTTAACGTTACTAACACTTTATTTCCTAACATTATGCAATTAAGTACTCCCATTCATTGTGCCAACTAATTTTTTTGACAATTTTATCCATAATTTAATATAATCTTTATTTTTTGTTTATTTTAGTCTGATCAATCAAATTTTCATAAAGATTATACCTGATTCATGTAGAATTTGATTTGAAGAGATTGTTAGAAATAAAATCTGATATTTTTTAGGCTTATTTGGCTTGGATAAATTGAAAAAGATGCATGGCTCTATTAGAACGGTTAAATTATTCATTATTCTCTAACTAATATTTTACAATATTTTTTTAATATTTTTTTCATTTATCTTTTTATCTCACATACATCATATCCAAAAAGTTGTTACTAATTTTATTTTAAATAATGTTACAAGTAATATTATGAATAATATCTATCCAAACGGAACCGTGACAAAATTTTACTAGCATTATTTTTAAAGTACAAATCTTTATAACTGACGATTAATTATAGCAAGTTCACGTCTCTTAATTAGAATAACTTTTTTAACTTGAAATTTTATACATCTAGAATTTTGAATTACTTTTATTTTAAAATTATTTAGGCCAATCATAATAAAAGAAAAAAATTAAAGAAAAAAAAAAGAAAGTACATTATTTTTTGTCAGTGTTAGTAGTTAATGGAGGGATGGAAAGCAATGGAAGTTTAATGAATAGAATAAAATAGGAATTGAATGGTTAAAACGCTGAGTGTTGACATAGTAGAGAGGGTTGAGTGCTTAAAACATAACATTAGAGACTGATGCACAAACATCTAGTTATAAAATTTATAAAATAGCTAAATCCTACAAACTAGATTGCGTATCACAAGTATACGGGATCAAATAGTAATAAGTGGAAATAGAGATCCAGGCCACAAGGATTGGTTGGTAATTGCATATTATTTGGTTGAATTACTATTTGAAGAGATTTATTTAAGAAAATATTTAATTAAAACTAAAACTAAGAAAACTAAGAAAGTGATTTAAAACGGGTTAGGGTTCGAATAGTCAACTCTAAGGGTATAATAAATTGATTGGGTCAAATAGATTTACGAGTTTATCTAAGGATTCCTTCCTAACTATGAACCAATCTCTTGACTTGATTCGTGATTCTAGTCTAATATGCTCATATAGTTCAATGAAACAACTAGAAAAGCTAGTATCTTAACTCGATTACTATGCTTTTTAATCAAGTAGTAAACCCGTCTATGTGAATTATTAATCACTCAACGCTCCTACATTGGGTTAACTCCACTAATATGGTTCAAATGTGATTTCTTCCCTTCTCACCAACACTCCGAAACATTTGTTACTACCCAATTATTCACTATTTTTACTATCCAATCCACTAATCAATCAATACCCATGAGAAATCGGCAACATCAAGCCTTAACCGAAGCTAACTAATACATAATTAAAAGCAAGATATATAAAAGAATTATTTCAAATAGATCATTTAAAAAAGCATGTAAAATTGACAACATTTTAAGAGAACATTTAAATATTCTACCTACAAATTACTATTAGGAAAGCATATTTAAAAAAAGCATGTAAAAAGGAAAGCATTCTAAGATAGCATTTAAACATTCTAACTATAAATTTCCACTAAGAAAATATTTTTAAAGAACACCATAAACTAATCCAAAAAATAACTAAGAAAGAAAGTCAATAAAGCAATTAAATTAAACTCCACTAATTAATGGCTTAAACATGAAATAGAAGTATCCGACACTAAGAATCTTCAAGAAGTTTTCAAGAAATTACAACTAAACTACATCTAATATAAGAAAATCCTTCCAAATAAAAAGGAAAATGAAGAAGAAGGCTAGCATACACTAATACCTACTAACACACTTTAACTATCCCTACTTAGCCTCAAAGAGACTTAAAGGATGTATATAGTGTTAGGGTTGAAGGAATTGGCTACAACAACAATTTGTACCAATCTGGACCATTTTGGCCTTGCAACATCTCAGACCGCGTTGCAAAACCGCGATGTTGAACTCAGCTTCGACGTTGCGGTGTTGAGATTCCCTTCTTCATTTTCATCACCATGGTGTCAGATATTTAGGTTGACTTTCTTTCTACACTGTAGTTATGAGTTTTCCTTCTTCATTTTATCACCGCGGTGTCAGATATGACTCCTCTTGTAACTGTGGTTGTTGAGTCCGGTTATGATTCTAGTAGCTTCAAAAATTTGGTAACCGAGGTTACAAAATTGGTAATCGCAATTACAAACACTCGTGGTTTGATTTGGCTCGTTTCTCATCAGATTATCACGTCGTTTTCTCCGACCAAATCCTACAGATAAAAACACTCTATTAATTATAACGAAAACACTTAAATATCATTAAAAATACTAAATTAACACAAACTAATACATTCTAGGCCATAAATGCAAAAATAGGAAAAAAATAACATTTAATGCCTCAAAATGTTCAAAACTAAGGTCAAAATACTCAAATTTAAGGTATATAAAACTCTAGTTTTCTAGAATTGTTAGAAATACTAATTAAAGGGCGTAAAATATAATTAACCAAATGGTATATTTGACCGTCAGTTCAGGGAGTTTAATCCTCAAAAAATAACGTTTAAAACTAAAATGTCATTGTACGATAAATTTAAGGGGGTTTTGTATAGGATTTTGACCCAATGTCTTTATGCAACTAACCCAAGTTAACTTATTTTGAATTAAATTCAAAATAATTAACTTGACTTAATTTGGGTAGCTTCGTAGATATTTTCTACCAAATTGAAATTAAAATCAAAATTGATTAAAAAAATTTTAGAACATACTTTTTAAATTTTGACTGATTTTAGTTGATCGATACTCATTCCTACATGGAGCTTACGTCTTATATGTCTTGCTGCAAATATCCATACTGTCTCTTAACCTACAACAGATGGTATTTGGAAGAAATGGTAGAGGAGAGAGGGAGGGCGGTGGATTTGTTAGTGGCTTGGCTAAGTTGGGGAGTGAGCTTAACTAGGGTTAGAATTCTAACCACAGAAGTATGTGCTAGCTTAGCTGGAATAGTGAAGTGATTTGGGGAGTAATATTGGATGGAGGGATCGGCTCCGCTCGGCTTGGCGTGTTGAGGGGTTTAAAGATTAATTAATTAACTTACCATGAAAATAGTACCCAAATTAAGTCAACTTATAATTAATGTGGCGTAAATAAATATTTTCTTAATTTAAAAGTTTATATAATATAAACTTTTAAAATATATGATATTGGATAGGGGTGCTCATTCTGGAACGGGTACCCGGTCCATGAGCATGTGGAGTAATTCGAACCGGTCTTACCAGTTCACTAATTTTTTGAACCGTATCCAGTCCACACATTTCGGGTAACCGGATGACCAGTTACAGATTGAAGGGGTTCGGGACCCACGGGTACCCGAACCTGTGTGACAAAAAAAAAAAAAAACTCCCCGAAAAACCCCAAAAATTAATGGTTCATATCAAGTCAACTTTATGTACTTATAAAATAAAACAAAATTCCTTTTCCAATTATAGGCTATTTATTACAAGCAAATATAGCTAACTACAATAAAATTAGCAAATTTATAAAATTCCTTTTCCAAACTGAAATTATAATTTAGACAAATATCATTTTTCTCTTAAATTATCAAATATTCCTTTAGACAAATATATATATATATATATAACTCAATTATGCATATGAACATAAAAGGAAGAAAAAAAAAAACTTACTATCAAAATAAATTATCAAATATCCCTTTAAGCAAATTATAAAAAAAAAAACGCTTGAATTATCAAATATCCCTTTAACCAAATTTACAGTTACAAAATAAATCAATAATCTATGAACATAAAAATAGAAAAATTTAGTCATATTTGGTGAAATTACACAATTGCCCTTGATTATGGACCGGTTCGGGTAACCGGCGGTTCACCAAAGAGTGAACCGGCGGTTATAACCGGTCTGTATGTGGACCGGTTCACTATCCGAACCGGTTGTCTTGACCCGGTTCGGATACCCTTCTTTTACGGTTCAAAATGGACCAGTTTCATCGGTTTTTCGGATCAGCGAATTATTTTGAACACCCCTAATATTGGATTATACAAGTATTTAAAATATAAAAAAATAATTTCATAAGATAGGCTTTTAAAACTTGATTTTTTAACCTTTAAATTTTAGATTAGATGTGTATTCTTAATTTTTTGACATACATTCGTTAAAATAAAAATCTCTTATAAAAATATTACAAGTGGTATTCGTAATCTTGAAACAATTCCTCTTAAAAAAACTATTTTATTATACTTTTAAAAAACTATATAAAAACTTATAATGTATAAAGTTTCAAATCATAAAATTTAATTCTAAACCCAAAAAAGGACTCAATACCTAATTAATTTTTCTAACTTCAATTATTGCGGGTAGAATGGAATGTGGAGACAGGAGACAAAGGGGAGTTGGGCGGGTTTTGTAGTAACTTTCTGTGACTGCGCATTGTTAGACAACGAGGTTCTTTGTAGACATTTTAACATACCTAATTATGTAGATTATATCATTTATATTTAAATTATTGGATTTGGAAACCCATAAAGAGTTGATTTAAGGACCTGTTTCTTTATGCATACGAGAGAAATTAACGAAAATAAAGGTTAATGATATTCATAGATGTTGCTTAGTTAATTATTATGAGAATTATTATATAGGAATGGAATTATTAGAAAATGTCTTCTTCTTTTTTTTTTTCCACTTGTAATTTGGGTCTCAAATTGATTAAATTATCAATATAATGAAATTTCCTTATTTAAATATTAAACAAGTAAGGATGAAGACGTAAACTTATACAGATAGTAAAATTATAATTCCTATTCTAATTCCGATTCTCGAATACGAACCGAACAGACAGCTACTAATATCTATTGCGGACTAACAGAGACCCTAGATGAGTAGTATTTATTTTCTACTTCCTCTGTCTCATTGTAATTCTTGTTTTGAGTTGATATATAAAAAGTAAGCAAATTATTAAATTAAATCAATTTAATAAAAAAGTAATTTAAAATAACAAAAACATCCATTTTACATTACTATCCCCAATTATATAATTTTGCTACAGTAATAAAGATAAAAGTTTTAACAAAAAAATTATCTGACATTTTTTTTTTTACTTTCTAAAGCAGTTAATTTAGTATAAAATATTTAAAACGACAGATAAAATGAAACGAATAGTATAATTATTGAAATAAGTTTATCCGATTGAACAAGCCCAGCATTAAAGTGCTTTTAGACAAGTATCTATTAACGCTTATTCTTTGTCTCAATTTCAAATTTATGTCACCAAAGCTACAAGAAGATGGCACTCAGTTTAAAAAATAGCACCCAACTCAACTCTATTAAAGCGGGTAAACTTCGACCCAAATAATTCAAAATTCAAAAATTTAATTCACCTAGTTTTAAATTTATTTGGGTTGTGTCAGATTTAAGTTAGGTCAAATTTGAACACCCTGTCTTTTATTGGGATCAATGGGTAAAAAATCAACTCCAGCCACATCTCAAGAAGCAAGTTCAAATTTTAATTCTTTTCCTTCCTAAAAACTCACGGCAAAAATTATTTTTGGTGCAACGAAGTTCCTTTTGCACTCAAGAGCCAAAGATGGCGTGGAATTTTTGCTTCACAAATATGAAATCCGATTGAGAAACAAAGATTATAGAGTTGATTCTAAAATTTGTATGGTGAGACAGACGCTTATAATATATTCTAGTCATTATAAAACCAAAACAAATGAAGATTAATCAAAGCCAGAAAAGGAATCCAAGCAATAAATTGACCATCCAAGGTTCCGCCGAACTCCATTTGAGTATGATAAGCTCGCCCAAGCCCCAGTAATGAAAGGGCCAAAACAAATAAGATGAATCAAAGCTTGAAAGGAGCTCCTCAGAAATAAAAAGAATAAGAGCCGAGGCTCTTAAAAATTCATAGTGCCTAGGCCAATATAGTTTGCTCAATCTGACGCCTATTGGTCAAAACTAATTCAATGGATTGACGAGCTCAAATGATAGATATATTATAATACTATGAGAGAAGTCGAACTATTATAATACTATGAGAGAAGTCGAACTTGGATCTCAATTACAAATGCAAGATGAGGCCTCAAAATACTGATAAACTCTAAATTGACTAGCACAATACCATCAATTCCGAGCTCAATCTTGTTGAAGCCGAGCTTCATTGCGCACGAGTGTGAATCATGGCACCTTATCTTGGTGAAAAGATGAAAGGATGAAAAATCGAAACATGAGAGCTTCGGATTTCAGACATGAACATAAGCTGGCGAAAAAAGAAACTCGTATATATTTGAAGCCCAGCCTGAATATCCAATGTGTAATTTACAATAAAAATTAAAGTCATGGAAGGTTTGGATGGTATTTTTCCCCAGCAGTAAAGAAAAGGATGAGGTTTCTGAAGCCCTCCTAAAAACAAGAAAGGACTGAGACCTACGGGTCCCCCTAAAGATGCCCTGAGATCCGCCAGTGTGCTTAAGTGATTAAAAGATCAAGCTAAAGAAATTAAAATAGAGCTTATCTAAGCCTGCCGAAGTGCTCAAGTGGCAAGGATCAAACTCAAAAAAAGAAGAAAAAGGGCTGAAACCTAGTGGTTCCCCTTAATATGATGAGCCGCTCAAAAAAAAAAAAAAAAAACAAGCAAGTGAATTGAAACAAGCATGAGTGATAGGAGGGCTGAGACCTAGTGGTCCCCCCTCAATATGATGAGCCATTCTGACCCGCCAATGTGCTAAAGATGTTTGGACCATGTTCGAAAAAAAGAAAAAAAAAAGCAAAAAAGCAAGCGAATTGAAAAAAAAAAACATGAGTGACAGGAGGTCTGAGACCTAGTGGTCCCCCTCAATATGATGAGCAGCTCGGACCCGCCGATTTGCTAAAGATGTTCGGATCAGGTTCGAATAAACAAAAAAATGCAAAAAAACAAGTGAATTGAAAGAAAAAAGAAGCATGAGTGATAGGAGAGTTGAGACCTAGTGGTCCCCCCTCAATATGATGACCGTTTCAACCCGTCGATGTGCTAAAAAGGTTCAGACTAGGTTTGAAAAAAAAAAAAGAAAGAAGAAAAAGCAAGTAAATTGAAAAAAGCATGGGTGATAGGAAAGTTGAGACCTAGTGGTCCCCCATCAAATATATGAACCGCTCCAACCCATCAATGCACTAAAGAGGTTTGGATTAGGTTCAAAAAGAAAAGAAAGCTACCCCAAGACCCGTCGATGTGCTTAAGTGGTTAAGGGATCAAGCTAAAGAAAACGTCCATAATAATAATAATAATAATAAATGGTGCAATTGGTCGAGATAAATTCAATTATTGCATTGCCTAGCAGAAGCTGAGATAATTGGCTTAAGCAGATGGACTGGCCGAGGCTCTTCAGTCGAAGCAAATAATTAGCTGGCTTTTATGCACAAGTAGATGTGTTAACTGAGGCATTGGCCGAGGCTTCTCAAGACAAAGCAAAAATTTAGCTGAGGCTTTTTGAACACTTGGTTCACAAAGATGTAAAAAGAGAAAGAGAGAGAATTATAGACCTTTGTGTATAGGATGGAAGATGTTGTCGATCCAAGCTGATTTGAGCCTATGGATCAGACCTTAGTTGATGTGTGACTTGCTAAAGTTTCAGATTTGGAAGTAGCTGTTGAAGCCTAAGCAGTAAAATCAGTTAGTCCAAAGCTGAATTAATCCATTTGAAGCAAAAAAAAAAAAAAAAAAAAAAGAAAGCCAATCTGATGTCAATTCGAAGCCAATCCAACAGTCTAAGGAACCGAGGATCGGTTCATCATACAAGCTAATTTTTGCATTATTGTCTTAAGACAATGATTTAGCTTTAAATGTTGGTTCAGTTTTGAAGTTCAGACATGAGCCAAGAGGAAAGACTAAAATTAAATGGATGGCATCCGAGCTGTCATCTAAAGTAGTAAACTCCCCGAAGGGTATAATTTGGTTCAGCACTTGTGATGGTTTAACTTCGGATATAATTTAGTTCTGCTTCAAAGTTTGGACGATTTCAGCATGGATGTTCAGACATAATGTAGTTCAACATTGATGATGGTTTGGCTTCGGACAACTTCGAAATTCCAACAATTTAGCTTCGAGGCTCAGGCATATCCCCAACTTCATATTCAGAACTTACTTTGAACAAAATAATATACCAACATGAGGGACAATGAAGAAAAGTTGTTGACGAAACATAAATTAATTTGGATCGATATGATGACGTTAAGATAGAGAAAGAAATAAAGATTAAGATAATTTTGAGATAGACAAGGTATTTTAATAAGATTGGGGGAAAGACAATGTATTTTATTTCGAATATGTTATTGATAGTTATCAGATATGGCTCTCTGGTCATTACAAATGTGAGTAAGTGTTTCATTTATAGAGACTTGGAGATAGTAGGAACCATAGTAATGTTTTCTGTTAAATTATTACATATTTGACATACTAACCTACCGATCTACTGAACTATTTATACTGAAATTCATGTACCGAATTGCAAGTCAAACTGCTTGATAACTGTGCTGATCTACTTTTGGGAGAGCCGGGCTAAATAGTGATTGGTTCAATCTGAATAAATATTTTCCTATTAAGGAGGTTGGTAGATGATGCCACATGTCCTTTGTCCTAGCAGAACAATTTGGATATCGTCATAAGTCACCTCGATGGAGTTTGAATCATAGATCGAACTTCATCAATTAATGTTCCTTTTGTATATTTATTTATCACGTCTTTTGAGAATTTTTCATTAAATTCTGGTGGCTTTGCTTTAGATGTGTGTCATTTCATTTCATGTTTTCCATATACACAAAGCATCTTCTTCAGCATCAACATACTTTAAACTTTCCAAAAAAAACTATTCCTAAAAATCCTTACTTTAAAAAATTTCAATTTGTTCTGCACTTCTCTAGAAGAAAACCTATGGCTTCAGAATCAAGAAAAGGATCGATTGATAATGCTCCAGTTGAAGACAAATTTGATTTGGGTGTTGTGATGTTGGGTGGAAAAGCATACAAGAAAATACTTAGAAGAGTTCACAAAAAGACAATCACAGTAAATCTACCATCTTTGGAAGATAGAGGAATTTCTGGAAATTCAGAATCTAGGATTCCAGATCCTCAAATTGTAACAAAATCTGTGCCACCTCCTCAAGATGTAGAAGCAATTTCCACCAGGAAACGAAAACATTAGATGTGTATAAGAGGATTACTTCTACTATTCCTGCAGTTGAAGACCCTTCTAAAAGCCATCTGATAATGGTCATTATTCCAGAAGTGGGAAGGAACCACCGAAATCTTCTTCTTCAAAGGCTCAACACTTTATTATTGATTGGCCAATTTTTGAAGGTGATCATATTGGTGGATCGGTCTAAAACTATAGATTACCTGTTTGCTGCATTTTCGAAGGGAGATAAATTGGAAGCTGAAGCTTGTCCGGACAAATTAAAAGCAATCTGAGTGGCTTCAAGTTCTCCCAGTTGGAGAAGTCCTTGGAGAAAATAAACAATGACAAGGCCGCTGAAATAGAAGAGATGAAGAGATTCGAGCAAGAAAGGCATCTTAAAGAGCAAGTTGAATTGAAAATGAGGCTCAACCAAAAATATTAAGAGCTTCAATCTCTTCATGCAATCGAGATGTCAAGAATGAAGGAAGAGTTCAAACAAGTCTCTCAAAACCTATCTTCCAAGTCTCTTGACTTAATTGCTGCTCAATCTGAGGTTCAGAAGCTTCAATATAAAATTTCTCAACATTTGACCTCGATTGAGAATTTGAAAGACAAACTCTCTACTTCAAGGTGTCAAAGAGACAGATGATCTAATGCCTTTTATTATGATTTGGGAAAATTCTGTATGATGAGCGCTAAAACAGGATTTAATGCTTGGCAAGGTTATAGATGACGTCAAAGTTCTATTTCCCGAACTAACTTTTGTTAAGAACAATTTTGATTTTTTCGACCTTACAACCACTTTTAGTAAAATGACTGAGTTGGGTAAAAATTTTAGAAAACCCCGAACTACTTCTTCCCTGAATCAAAGTATCCTTCTCAAGGAACCTACTGAAATGGTTGAAATAGTGTAAGAGGAAGAAATAGAAATAGAAGTTCCCAAGCAAGAGGTAAACATTTCAGATCTACTAGATTGTATGAACAATAGATTTTGCTTTTCTTTTGATATAGAACTTTTTGATGTAGAGTAGGGTCCTCTAACTTTTTTTTTTTTAATTTTGACAATCAGGATGCAACAAGAACTCCTATCTCGGTTGAAAACCCTTCAGTAGAACAAGTTGAAGGAGATCAACAGGAGTAGATTAGGATCTTGTAACTTCTTTTGCAAATGATGTAATAAAATATTTTTATTTGTATTCTTCTTTGTAACACTTTATTCTTGTAATCTGAATTTGATTGACTTTTTTGAGATTCCTGTAATTACTTGTCGATCAATCCTTACTTGAATTAGATCAGAACTTTTAAAATTTGTACAAGTAGTTATTCCTTTTTATAAAGAACAGCCTTTCTTTGAATCATCCGTTGTGATCGATCATGTTCGTATTATAAATGGCTACTTGAGCACATCGGCGAGTCTGACATTAACTGATGACATTAAATTAGGGACTTAAAGCCACTTAAAGTACTTCGGCAAACTAGCCCTCATTCGGCCGAACCATTTGGAGCACTTTGGCAAGTCGACATTTACTCTTCTGATCACAAGGAACTAGAACTTGCTTCAAATTAGGACCAAACTGCCATTAATATTTAGCAGAATTATGATCCCTTCCATATTTATGAAAAAGACATTCCCTTATGTTTAGGCACGTTTACTACTTGTGTAGTTATTGCCAACACACAACCGTTTCATTTTTCAATAATTCAAATTATCTTATAAATAGTTCAACCTCCATCTGAAGATTTTATTTTTCACCTTCCTTTCCAAAATATCTTTTGTACACTTCAACAATTTATTTACTTTTCTCCAAATTTCTTTCAAGTTCTCAAATTTTCAATGGCTGCTTCTTCAAATACCGTTATTGTTCATGCCCAAACTATCAATTCAGTTCCCATTTCTGAGGAATTTGTTCAAACTCCTCCATCTTCTCCTCCTAAACATGCTCCTGCTATAGTGGATATCAGATCCACTCTGCAAGTTGGTGATATTTCTCCCCTCAAAGCTACCTATCACATTGCTGACACGGTAGCTATTCAAATTCCTGATGAAGGAAATAGGGCACATATCCCTCCTGAGGGTTTCATCACAATTTTTGAAGACAAACTTCGTGTAGGTCTTCAATTTCCCATTTGTGAAATTCTTTTGTCTCTGTGCTCTTTTTTTGGCATCTATTTATATTAGTTGATGCCAAACTCTTTCCGAATCCTTGTCGCATATGCCTAATTTGCAAGTATTCAAATATTAGGGTCTACTACACATGGCTTTAGCTGCTTCTAGATGGTGGTGCAGGGCAAGGAATTTGGATTTTTCTATTTTGATGATCGATCAAAGAGAGCAAGCATGGCTTCTGACATGCCAAGCTCCATAAAGAATTGGAAATCCAATTTCTTCTTTGCTGTTCAGGCTGGGAGAACTAGACCCATCATCCTTTCTCGGGATAACAAGAATTGATCAGCCGAACTTCGCCATTCTTTTTGGAGGCAAGAATTCGACAATAGATCACAACTTGTTGATCTGGGTAGACATGATTGAGAGAACATCCTTTTCTCAAATTTTTAATGGACGTACATATAAATGCTTGAGTTCTTTGCATGTTTCCGATCTTATTTCTCTTTATACCGACTTACTTTATTGCTGTTTCTTGATCAGGGGCTTTAGTAAAGTCTATGTTTTCTAGCTCGACAGAAGAAGAATCTCGTTCGACTGTTCACGAGCCAGTTCAGATAGTGGACCACTTTTCTCCAACTACCCAAGGATTATAGCTGGAAGCAGTAGTAGCTCAACAACGATTGCTCAGAAGGGTAAAGCTCCAGCTAATATTGCTCCAAAGAGGAAGAGATCCAATTTAACTTCAATGGAAGAGGTTGAAGATGAGAAAACTGTAGTTTCACCCTTAGTTGCTCATCAACGTAAGAGAAGAGGTTTCTCAGTTTCTTCTTGTGTCCCTTCTATAACTCCTCTGATTCAAACTCCATCTTCCGCTCCACCAATTTTAGGTGGGTCATTTTGTCCTTGGTCGTACAAACCTAGAGCATTTTGTGTTATAGGGAATAATGAAATAATTGCCTGGTATGCAGCTCCAAAATGCGAGATTGAACTCCAGAGGAAGAATGGGATCCAGTGGTTCTCAGAGTCTTCCTTGGACAGCTAGATCAGTTCAACAGATCAGGAACCTTGACGGTGAGCTAGAAAGTGCTCCTTTTAGTCCTTTATGGTCTCATGACTATAAATGACTGAAGACAACATGGTCGAGTTGCAAATAAGTGTATTGGCTCGATAATGCTTTTACTCAACGAGACCCATCATATGCAGTCGACCTTTCCACAGTTCAACTACAATATGAGATTCCTCAATCTCTTTATGTGGTAAAACTTCTCAAACTATTTTTTTTATATTGTTCTAACAGCAACTAGCTCGGTAATGCTATGAGCGAGGGACATCGTCATTGCTTGAAGTTCGAGAAGCAAGTTGATGAACTAAAATATTTGTTGCAAAAATCAACTGCTAATGAAGAAGCTTTAAAGCAACAATTGCAGTCATCTAATGGTACAAGCCCAGATGATGTTCCTTCCACAGCAGAGCTCCAAAATAAATATGAAGAAGAGCTGAAGGATCTAAAGGACCAAGTAGAAGAATTAATCAAGCATCTAAGGATAAAGTAAGAGGAGGCCAATAAATATAAATTAGAGGCCGATCAGCTGAGGTCCAGTCAGGCTGCATCTTCTTATTCTTCTTCTCAATTTGTTGACCATGTCGATCAATATCTAGGTTTAAAGGTCTCCTTGAAAAGAGACCTAATGACGTTTTTTCAATAGGCCTACTCTTTAGGTTATACAGAGTCCTTATAAGAAGTTAAGAAGATATTCCCGGATCTGCCTTTAGATTTTTCTTCTTTTCAAGATTATAATGAAAATATTGATCAAATTCTGGTTACCAAGTTAGGTGACATTTCTGTATAACCTCAAATAGAGGAAAATGTGTTTAAAAATGTATTAGTCGAGAGTAAAGATGAATAAAATTTTGCTAAGGACTGTCTCATTTACATTCCTCTGTAATACTTCTCTAAATTAGTAATGTTCCATGTATGAGGAATTACACATCCAATTTGATCAGATAATTCATAATATCTTGATCGATATGTCTTAACTATCTGATATGGACCTTCCCAATTCTCATCGAACTTATGACTCCTTTCTATTCGATTAAACTCATTTTTCCAAAGAACTAGGTCGCCAGGTCTGAAGTACTCAACCGAACAACAGAATCATAGTATTTTTTTGAGACGATCTGCTTGTAAGTAGCCTTGCGTACAGTTGCAACTAGCTTTTGTTCTTCTAGGAGATCTAAATCAACCCTCCTGACTTCATTATTATCAGTGTAGGATGAGTTTTCAGTCCTGGTAGATCGTACTCTAATTTCTGGTGGGATAACAGTTTTAGTACCATATACTAAGATGAACGATGTTTTTCCATGTGAGGCTCGAGGAGTAGTTCGGTGAGACCACAAGGTACTATGCAATTCTTCCATTCATGTTCCTTTAGCTCGGTCTAATCGAGTTTTGATTCCGATCAACAATATTCGATTAGAGAGCTTAGCTGACCATTGGCTTAGGGATGAACTACCGAAATTGTATGCATTTGTATTCCAATTCTTCGGAGAAGGGTTTGAAGGGCTTTCCTACAAATTGAGTTCCATTGTCTGTAATGATATTCTGAGGCTTCCATATCTACAAACAACGTTCTTCCAAAAGATTTTTTTTAACATTTTCTCTTGAAATTGATCAGAGCGGTTCGGCTTCAATCCATTTTGAGAAATAGTCGATTGCCACGACCAAGAATTTGAAATTTCTAGATCCTTTTGAAAAAGGTCCCAGAATATCTAGCCCCCATTGCTAGAAAGCCCATGATCCGAGAATGAACATCATTTCTGTTGATGACTTCTAAATGATAGGAGAATGTATTTGACACTTATGGCAATATTTGACAATTTGATAGGCATCATGATTCATGGTAGGATAGTAACATCCCATAAGCATTAGATTTCAGACTAAACTCCGAGCTCCTATGTGACTTCTACAAATGCCTTCATAAATTTTTCTAAGCACATAAGTTGCTTATTATGGTGAGAGACATCTAAGCAGAGGATTCAGATACGAACGACGAAGCATATCTAGCCCCCATTGCTAGAAAGCCCCCGAGAATGAACATCATTTCTGTTGATGACTTCTAAATGATAGGAGAATGTATTTGACACTTATGGCAATATTTGACAATTTGATAGGCATCATGATTCATGGTAGGATTAGTAGTAACATCCCATAAGCATTGCTTTTCAGACTAAACTCCGAGCTCCTATGTGACTTCTACAAATGCCTTCATAAATTTTTCTAAGCACATAAGTTGCTTATTATGGTGAGAGACATCTAAGCAGAGGATTCAGATACGAACGACGATACAATATCCCCCGATGCATTTTATATTTCATCGCTCGGATACATAGTCTTCTTGCCTGAACTCGGTCTTCCAGGAGTTTTCCATGGGTTAAATATTCAATAATGGGGGTCATCCTGCTCGGTTCCTCATCAATCTGAGTTACTTCTTGTTTGTCTATGGCTCGCTGAGGCTTTACCTCGACCAATATTTCTTTTGTTAAATGACTATATAGATCCATAGCAAGCTTTGACAAGGTATCGACATACATTTTTTGCTCGAGGGATTTTGACAAATTCTATTTCTTGGAAGAATTGTTCAAGTTGCTGTATTTTTTCAAGATGCATTTGAAGCATGGTTCCTCGAGTTTCAAAATTGCCGATGAAATCTAATTAATCACCAAGGAGGAATCACTATTTATTCGGATACCTTGGGCTCCCAATTCTTGTGCGAACCTCATTCCTATTATTACAGCTTCATATTCGGCATCATCATTGGTCGCTTGGAATCAAAATCGAATGGCAAATGTGAGCTGATCTCCTTCAGGAGTTTTGATAACGATTCCTGCTCCAAAACTGGTTATACACATCTCCATCAACATGTATCTCCAAGATTGAGTACTTTTCCTTGACCTTCTTATCAATATTCAAAATTGAATCATCAGGCAGAGTATTTTCAACAACAAAATCGGCAAGAGCTTGTGCTTTGATTGTTGTTCAGGATTGAAATTTGAGATCATATTGAGGAGCTCAACGCACCATTTAAGCATGCATCCTGAAACATTAGGCTTGGTTAGAATTTCTTTGAGCAAAAAATTAGTATTGACCAAAATGGTATGGCTCTGAAAATATAGCCTTAATTTTTGTGGAGCAACTACCAGGCAAAAGCCATTATACTTTTTCAACACTTGTGTAGTTCTGCTCAGGTCCTTGTAGAACTTTGCTGACAAAGTAAATCGGTCGTTGTACTTTGTCTCGTTTTGATACAAGGACAGCACTGACTACAAATATAAGACCAGAACTTTATTCTTGATTCGTGCCGATAAACAAGGTATTTTGGCCAAATAGTGTTTCAATTTTTTGAAAGCCTTTTGACATTATTCAGTCCATTCAAAATTTTTGGCTTTCGTGATAACGTGAAAGAAAAGAAGTCCTCGCTTCACCGATTTTGATATAAACCAGTTAAGCACAACCATTCGTTCAGTCAGACACTGCATTTCTTTTATTATTCGAGGAGGTTTCATGTCTATAATAGCTTATACTTTCTTCGAATTTTCTTCAATTCCTCTTTGAGAAACGATGAAGCGAAGGAATTTTTTGGATGGGACTCCAAAAGTACATTTCAAGGGGTGTCAACTGAAAATTAACTGATTTCATTATTGTAAAAACTTTTCGGTGATTCGAGAGAGTATCTTCATATGTATGACTTTTGACAACCATATCATGGACATAAACCTCCATATTTCGTCTGATCTGGTTGTTGAATAATTTGTTGACCAATCATTGATAGGCTGCTCTTGCATTTTTAAGACCAAAGGGCATAATTTGGTAATAGTAAGTACCTTTATCAGTGATGAAGGCAGTAATTTCTTCATTTGATTTGCTGAGTAATATCTGATGATGTCCTTTGTATACATCTAAGAAATGTTCTATTTTATATTCGACCAATGAATCTACTACTATATCGATTTGAGGCAAAGAATAACTATACTTTGGACAGACTTTAATTAAATCACTATAGTCAATACACATTCACCAGTTGGTATCTGGCTTAGGTATTAATACAAGCTCTGAAAGCCAGGTCAGAAAGAACACTTCTCTAATTATGTAAGCAACAAGCAATATGTCAGGCTCTTTCTTAATAACATGGCTGCATTTAGGCTCAAAGAGCCTTTTCTTTTGCTTCACAGGTTTATACAGGAGATAGATCAGTGCCAAGCTTATGCTTTATATTTCTCGAGGAATTCCTGGTATATCTTGGATAACCAAGCAAAAATATCCTTAAATTCATATAAAAGTTTTAACAAAACCTCTTTGAAGGAAAGTGGCAGGTCAAAATATATTCTCAGATTTCTTTTACTCTTCATCAAAAGCAATCTCTTCAATTGACAATTTCGTTTTCTCATCTTTATGAGACTCAACAACTCCTTGGGAAGACTCTTCTGGGATTTTTGAATTTTGATGAGGACCTTGGTCGGATGGCTTATTCAGGGCTTTTTTCTAGAGGGACATCATATAACATTCCTTGGCTTCTTACTGGTCGTCCCACACTTGTCTTGCTGTCCTATCTCTGAGAGCAAATTTAATTCCATGTGATATACAGAAGGCAGAATAATAAATATGTACAGGGACGGTTGGCCTAATATCATGTTGTAGGCCGAACTCTTTTTTACCAATGTAAAATTTATCATTTCTATGTGAGAGCGAGATTGGCCTCTCCCAAGGTTAGTGGCAATGTAATGGATCCTTCTGCATTAATTGAATCTCCTATAAACCCGACCAACAGAGTTCTTATTGGTCGAATTTGTTCAGGATCCATTCTCATTTTCTCCCAAGCATGCTAGTAGATTGGAGAAATGATCTACCGAGCTTTCATGTGTTAATAAACACCTTATGGACTCAATAATCTCCAACTTTAACATGTATAACAATTAGATCGGCATAAGGATACCGATCGGGAATCGGGTCGTTCTCAGTGAAATTGATGTTCAAACCAAAACGAGGCCTTTGTGAAGCTTTTTCTTCCCAAGATGTGCTCCTAGTATATCTTTTCCTGGCATTCAAAGAATCTCCTCCAGTGTTTCCTCTAGCTATAGTTGCAATGACTCTAGCAAAATCATCATTATTATAAGGTGGTCCTCGTTGCTCATTAGGTCGGACATCCTGAGACCAATGATTTGATCGTTGAGATAATCCATCATTTGAAATGGGTCTATTATCATTGTTCTCCGAAATTGATCAGTGGCTCAGAGTATGTATTCTTGCAGATGTTTGCTTTTATAGCCCTTTCAATATTAATTTTAAGATAATTGCACTCCTCGATATCATGTCCATAATCACCGTGATGTGTAAAATACTTTGATCGATCTCTTCAATGGAATTGAGATCTAATAGAAGCTAAAGGTGGAATATTCCCAGTATGACAAACTTGATACATGATTTCTTTTCTTGAAGTATTGAGAGGAGTGAAGTCTTCATCAAGTAAGATTGCAGTTCTTCAGAAAGGAGGTATTTCTGCTACCCGATTTACAATGTCAGGGGTCGATCAACTTGACTACTGGACCCCTCAACACACTTTTTCTTATTGGATTCTAAAGATTTCTCCCGACTCTTGCGAGTTTTATCTCAAGGTTCCTGTAATTCCCTCTTTGCTAGATTAGATTCTTTTCCTCGGATATAATCATCAGCTCTCTGCAGCAATTCTCCAAATGTTTTATGCACAGAGGAAGCAAGAATCTACATTAAACATTCCTGGTCGAATTTCACTCAAAAAGGCAGCAATAAGTACAGTTTCATGGGCATTACGGATATGTATGACTTCATTATTAAAGTGGCCAATATACTTCTTTAGAGTCTCATTCTGTCGTTGCCAAACACTCAAGTAGTGTGATGCTTCTCTCATATTGTTTTTCAACTCATAAAATGGTGCAGTAATTTCTTCGCAAGATCAGTAAAAGAATCTACTACTTTTGGAAGCAATTCTTTAAACCATTTTTGAGATGACTCTTTAAGAGTGTTTGCAAATAAATTGCAAGTTATAGCATCAGAATAACCGAAGAGTCTGGATATAGTGGAAACATGAGCAATATGATCAGTGGGATCAGTGGTGCATTTATAAGTATCCAAATCAGGATGTTCAAAATGAAGTGGTATTTGCTCATTCTGTATGGCTGGAATAAAGGGATCTTTGTCAACAGCGAGTAACTCAAGGGTCAGAATAGTCTTTTTCCCTAAGAGCTCTTAACCGCGCACTTGCTGATCTACTTTAGCCATCAAATCATTATCTTTTTTATTCTCATCATTATCAGCATTAACAGCTAAACCTCTTATCCTTTTAGGATTAGGACCTATTCGATCAAAAATTGTTCCTTCCCATCTAGGTACAGGAGACAAAGCTGTTTGAAGATAATGAGAACTGCTTGCTGTGTCTTCACCGGTTGTTTGTTGTCTTTGTTGATTTTCAACAAAAATTTTGGTAGCTTGAAAATTATTGGCAAGGAATTTGAGCATTTCTTCGTTTTGAGGGGTGGTCATATGAGAAAGGTTTGCACCTTCTAGGATTAAAGGTGTTGAGGATGCAGTTCCTACTTCTAGAGTTGAATTCCTATTTTGATTTTTCCTTGAATGTTTTGCCATTACTTTTGTTCAAATACAAATTGGTTTTTTTGTATCAGGTTTCCACAGATAGGTGCCAGTTGACAATAGAGAAATTAGTTTGGATCAATATGATGAATTTAAGATAGAGAAAGAAAACAAAGATTAAAGGTAATTTTAAGATATACAAGGAGTTTAATAAGACTAGGGGAATAACGATGTATTTTATTTCTAATGTGTTATTGGAAGTAGGCAGGTATGGCCCCCTTTACAAATATGAGTAAGTACCTCATTTATTGAGACTTGGAGACAATGAGTCCCATAATAATGATTTTTGTAAAATTATTATGTATCCGACTTACCGACCTATTGACCTATTGAGCTACCGATCTATTAATCTCCTGAACTACTTATACCGAACTTCATATACCAAATTGCAAGTCGAACTGCTTGATATCTTTGCTGAACTACTTTCAGGTGAGTCAAGCCAAATAGTAATCAGTTCAATCTGAATAAATATTTTCATATTAAGGAAGTCAGTAGATGATGCCATGTGTCCCTTGTCCTAACTGAACAACTTTGGGTATCGTCACTAACCTTTCACTTCAATAATTTATACCAGATTGTAGAAAATTGCTTTTAACGGTTATATATTTGAAGATTAATCTGGAAGGTATGTTTGAAGAATTGTATATAATGTTGATAGTAACTATTTTTTTTTGCAATATATTTATATAAAATGACAAAGTAACAAAATAATTGATGTATATTTGCTGAAGAATGATCGATATCTGACTAAGTATTTAAAATCAGGAATTGATGATTGAATTTGAGTTTGCTACATGAACCGAATTTGGTAAGTGGTGTGAATTTGTAACTTCGTAAATCTTTTGTATATATTTTCTTATTTAAAAAAAATTAAGGCTTAAATTGGCCAAACCACATATGCCATAGCTCGATATGTACCATTAATTTATAACACATTTCACATCTGAGCAGATGTGTATATTGACAAATTAGATTTATAAGAGTACCCATGAGATATAATCATGTAAATGTATTCGACTCCGACTCCAGGTTAAAATTGAAAAAAAGAATAAATTTGGAAAATTAAAATACTAATTGGGTTAGCTTTACTATCTGGCCGTTAAAGTAGTACTCTTGACCCTTTTCGGTTGTTTCGTTGTATATTTCCATTTCTATCTCAAGAATGTAATAATGAAAGGAAAACAATTTAGAAAATCACAAATTCAGTACCACTTATTAAAATCAATGTCTCATATGACAAAATTATATCGAATATTAAATATCTAATTTTAGATATCCGCCTGATTTCATTCCTTCTCTCACTTTGTATAGATGCACCGTAATAACGAAATCAATTTGCCTTGTTCCAGTTTTACTTTTTCTTTATCAGACACATTGTATTTTTTTTTTCCGGTGAAAGTTCACGACAAGTTAGGAAGCTTGTGACTTTCTTGGTCCATAATCTAAATCCTTGCCAACCAAAGCAATAAAATCGTAAGATTCCAACAATGCTACAAACCGTACTCATAATTAAGCTACAAATTTAATTTCACATCAGTGTTTATATCTTATTATAGGACGAGATTTGAGAAAATCAACCCCAAAATGAACATTAAATTGAACCAGTCCTGACTATACTCATAATTACGCTAGAATTTAATTCACATCTGTGGATAGTGTTTAAGATGCTATAATTATTGGACGAGACTAAGAAAATCAACCCAAATATGAGCAAGATTTGAGTTGAGAAATTTTCAATCCCCAAGATAGCCAACCAGCCACCTCCTAGAACTATAAGACAGCTGCACACCATAAGTACATGAGTTACAGCTGTTGTTGGTTCAACCGCAACGAGTGATATAGCATAAGTTACAGCTGTTGTTATGATTTCCAGCCACATAAGAAGTATATAAAGTGACACAAAGGCTGTTGTCATATGAGCATAATAACTGTGGTCAAAGATGAAACAAATGCTATAGTATTTGTGCAAACTAGAAGCGGATAATATTTTGGATGAGTTTGTGCCGTCATAGCTTATCCAATTTTATGCGGAATAATAATAATATTATTAGGCCCTTGTGACGTTATTTTATCTTACCAAACTCCTCCTACAGGACTTACCACGGCTTGAAATGCATTTTATTGCAATAAGTGAAGCCACACCATCATTGTATTTCACACTATGCTCCTCCTTTCGAAAATATCCCGCCTGTCACTAGAACTAACGAGCATGCCTACAAGGCCTCTAAAATATATAAAGAGATCTTAGAATTTTTGAATTAATGCCATCTTGGGTTGACAAAATGTCTTTTGCGGTTTTTCCCTTTGCATTCTTAATGTTCACCCTTAATTTAAGTGACATTTTGTAATGGAGCAAGTACTTGATTTTCTGCTTGCATGCATTTTCCAAATTAATTAGGAACTGGAAATTAGATTAACAACACGAAATGGTGTCTCTATTTAAATTTAGCTATAAATATTTAGTTGAGCAACCATTTCGTTTTTAGCGAAATAGTTTAAAACTATTTAGGTGACATGTTGGTTTTAAATTTCACCTTTTCCTATATTTTGATTTATCTAAAATTATTTGTTACACAGGCCAAATAGAAAATAAAGGCCAATCACCTATTTTACCCTTGATACAATTCCCTAAAAAGAGCATTAAATTCATGTTTTGATGTTAAATACTCTAATAAATTATTTCAAGATCTAATTGAATTGGACTTGAGGGATTAATTTAGGAAAACTAAAGAAAAAGTATTTTCTTAGTTGATGAAACATAAGTTTTTTATAAATTGTGTGCAAGGTTGACATGACAAAATAAATTGAGATGGCAGAAGCAGTACCTTATTTTGGCCATAGTATATGGCCTGGTGCAACATGGTGTACTGCCCATTATAGGGTGGGCATTCACATACTCTCCATTTTTTAATATGTTCACTGATGAAGATATGATTATAGAGAGAGAAGTAGAGAGTTGAAGAGAATTTAAGAATTGTATTATGAGGAGCTTACAAGAGGAACAATAATAATATTAGCACCCAGACTCCTTGTTTATAGATTTGCATGGAAGGAGGTAGACACTATTCTACTAGTTGAACTTACGTAGAAATTACATATTTGCTTTTAATGAGGTTGCCACGTAAGTAATTCTAGAACATTCATTCAGACGTGAACCATGAACTAACTCCTAAGCATCATCAATAGTCCCCTCGCCTTGGTGCCGAGCCTTGAAGTTGGAGCCGAGCCAATGATATCCAACAGAAATCCCCAACAACTTTTCCTCGGGTTATAATACTGATGCTTTGGTTTTCAGAATACGATCTGCCGAACCGAGGAGCATATTTCCTGAGTTGTAACATATACAAACTCTGAACTTCTCTGAACCACTTAGCATAGACCCAAAGCTTTTTATTTTTTCGATAAAGGCGTTCTTTCCTATGAAACATGTTGTTTTTGCACCATAATACCTGTGGCTCACCGAATCCCCATGCACCATAATTATATTCTTCGTACCACGTCATTAATACATTTTACTGCGCATCGTTTCTTTTTTCTCACCCGCTTTTATTACCCCTTATCAAAAGGTACCCTCGCTTTAAATTTCTCTTATACACATCTAGATGCATCGTTTAGCTTGACTCCTCAATTTTCAAGTAAAAAGATTCATTTCCCCCAATTCTCAGACAAAATGTCATTTTCCCCCCAACTAAAGAACCTTCTAGACAAAGGCTTTGCACTATTTATACCCCATTCTGCCTAGCAGTTTCATTTTTTCCTTTTGTCTTCGTCTTTGCTCTTCTTCTTTCTCCTCCAGTGAAAATTCTTCTCATTTTGAAAAAATTACTCCTTCCTATCTCCTCCTTGCTTCTTCTACAAATTTCTATCTCCAGCCAGCTATTGTCGTCCATTGTTCAGTCAAACACTGTTCATCGCTCTTTTTCCAGCAAAACCCAAGTGAGTCAAGTTTTTTGATGTGAAACTGTCTCTTATACCATCTAGATGTGTATAAGAGACAGGATTGATTAGCTCTCCACAGCTCCCTAGATTTAAATGAAATTGATAAGATGCTCAACCCTTTCGATAAAGCCCTTCTTCCAGCAGTTTCTTTAAAATTTTCACCCGGACCTCCACATAATGATTATCTCGACCTTGAAACATTAAATACTCCAAACATCCTCGAACTAGAGGACATTGGAATTCTTAGCGAAGGTATAGGTACTGATTCCCTAAGAATATGCATATCAAACTTCCCACCTCCGAGGACCGAGGTCACTTAATACCTCCTGGTTACTTAACTGTTTACCCTGAGAAACTCGAGAGGCTCCCAATCGCCCGTCTTTTTGTTCAACTTTCTGACCATTGGGATATTAACGTATCCCAACTGACCCCCAATGCCATTATGCTCATTGCTGGATTTTCTTTTCTTTGTAAATTATACAACATCTAGATTTCCTTAGACACTTTTACAATAATGTGAAAACTTTTCACCATGAAGGGTTTCTTTTACGTTTCTTCCCTAGCCCTGGGCAAACAGCTCACGTTAGGGAACCCTTCTTCCATTCATGACTGGAGGAAGTTTTTTTTCTATATTTGTTATTTAGATCCCCCTATGCCCCGAGGTCCCTGAAACCTCATTAAAGAAAGCTTAAAGGCAAAAAATGCCTCTCCTCCTGACTCTGATGATGCTAAGAGGCTCATCGAGTCCAATCTCAGAATAATGACTACCATAACCAGCCAGCCATCCTGTCCAACAATATTTTAGCCTGGGCTAGATTGTTTCTTTCTCACAATACGCCTGAGGACTATGATTCTCATAAAGGTGGTTGTAGAATAATTTCTATTCTCTTCCACCCTTCCTTATATATATATATATATATATATATATGTATGTATGTATTTTTTGTATCCCGAACTGACAAACTTATCTTTTTGTAGAACTCAGAGCATTCTTGAAAGGATTGGTTTCTACTACCCCTGCCACTGATGCAAGTTCGTCAAGCCAGTCTGCACCATCATCTGCTAGCGGGTCTTCATCTGCAACAATTAGCACCACCTCGAAAAGTGTTTGTGATATCTCAGGGGCTAAAGTCAGATTATACATCAGTAATAGAAGGGTAGAATAAGAAATACACCTTTAGTAACCCTAGCTTATGCAACCTGCTACCCAACCCGCAGATGATGTAGTTTGGGTCACCAGGAAGAGGACTAGAGAAACTGCTGCCATTGAGGCTGGCCCCTCCTCTTCGGTCATACCTGCCTCATCACCATCACTAGCACCAGCACCATCACCATCACCATCACCATCACCATCACCATCACCATCACCATCACCATCACCATCACCATCAGGCTCGGGTACAATGGTGAGAACCTCTGGGTAGGCTTCCAAGAATCCTTCCTTAAGCAAATAGTACATCTCTGCCTACGGTGAGGTTTTACTTTTCTTGGGTTTTCGATTCTCCGTTTTGCTGTGCAATAATAAAAAGTAGCTAACTCTTTTTTTTTTTAACTTTCCAGGAAACAAAAAATATAGTCCCGAGGAGGAAAGAAAGTTAGCTGGGTCACGAGATCTGCCTTGGGCTTAGGTGTTGATTGACCTCCTTCCAGCTCCTTGCATCTTAGGGAGTTCCTAATTTTGACCCACGCCTCTGATCAATGTTAATGATTGGTCTCAATTTGCGATGGTGGCTAGTGAACAAGCAAAGTTTATTGCTTTGCCTCGCGATGTAGCCATTACATAAAGAGGCTCACACCCCAACAGAGGCTAGACGAGCTGCACAGCTTGATGAACGTTAGCATTCATGTTTCCTTCCTTATTTCCTTTCCAAAGAAATTGAATTACTTAACTTCTGACAATGTCTTGACTTATTTTCTTATTACTTTTTAGGCCACCACAATTTTGCCTGCCATTGCTAAGCGAGAGGCCTCCTTCAACTCCACTATTAACTCCATGAAATAAGAGTTGGCTCATGCAAAATCCAAGGTGAGCCAGAAGGTGAAAGAGGCTGTGAAGGTAAACGAGCTGAAATGCAACATAGAGGCCAGCAAGAAGCATCTATTTGTGGAGGGGTGAACTGGATGGTGTAAAAGAAAAGCTTTGTCAAGCTGAAATGGAGAAGAAGACCTTGGAGGTTAACATCAGCGATCGAGACAAGAAGATTGCTGATCAAGAGAAAATAATCCTTCAACTCCAGGAAGAAGCTGAGATGGCCGAAGCAAAGCTCTCGGGAGATCGAGCTTATATGATCCGGAGCAGGAACGCGCTCGTCATTTCCAAAGAGGCGAACACAATGCTAAAGGCCTTCATGAAGAAGGTCTTCACCATGAGGTTCACTTTGGCGTGTGAACACTTGGTGAAGAACCCTTATCTGTATAAGGGTATGCCTTACGATGCTTCCGTCAATGAAGAAGTTATCAATAATTTGCAGGCACAACTCATGGCCCAAATATCGATCCCTGGAACTCCAAAAACTACTGTCTTAGAGAATGTTGATCTTGGAACTGTTGTTCCCGAGGCTGAGTCTGAACTTGTGAATGAACCCTCCACTAACCAGACCTTCTAGTGCAGCACCTTAGCCCTCTTCTATAATTACTGCTCTTATAATAGTTAGGGTCTTTTGTAATAGCTGGGGCCTTCATATGTTAATAAAATTTCAAGTTTCTTGGCATTTTGTTTCATCTTTGTTTTTTTCCTGCTTTGAATTATTATTTCCTCACTTCCAAATTATGCCTAATGCTCTAAGTATCAATATTCCACATAAAATAACAAGCTTATAACCATTGTTCTTGTTGTTCACCATAATATCTAAGTAAATTTCAGTGGCCTTAGAGGTTGGATCAGTGTCAGTTTTCTTGAAGGGGGACTTACTAAATCTCAGCTCTTTGAAAATTTTTTTATCTTTTATTTGTTATGCAGTAAACTTACTAATTTTATTTTTCTTCAGCACTTCGGCAGGTCAAAGCAGTTCGAGTTTCTTGAGGGGGACTACTAAGTTTCAACCTTAATGAATCTTTTTCTTGAACTTGATCCAAACCTCTTTAGCACTTCAACGGGTTGAATTGGCTCGAATTTCTTAAAGGGGATCACTAGATCTCAGCTCTCAAGGGGGGACTACTAAGTCTCAACCCTCGTGACTCCTTTTCTTGAGCCTGTTCTGGATCTCTTTAGCACTTCGACTGGACGGAGTGGTTCAAATTTCTTAAGGAAGGATCACTAGATTGCAGCCATCGAGGGGGGACTACTAAGTTTCAGCCCTCGTGAATCTTTGGTTCTTAAATCTGATCTGGACCTCTTTTGCACTATGAGGGTCGGAGCGCTTCGAATTTCTTGAGAGGGAATCACTAGATCTTAACCTTCAAAGGAGGACTACTAAGTCTCGGTACTCATGAATATTTTCCTTGAGCCTGATCCGTATCTCTTTAGCACTGCGTGGGTCAGAGCGGTTTGAATTTCTTAGGGGGATCACTAGATCTCAGCCCTCAAGGAAGGACAACTAAGTCTCAGCCCTCTTGTATGTTTATATATTTGTTAATGTGCTTCTACAAGAATCACTTACTTTTTGTAAGAAATTGAATTTTTATTACATTCCTTGATAGTATTTTTTCAAGTTTACAATGTTCTACATTCTGGGAACGGGATCTCCTTTCATGTCAACAAGTTTATAATAGCCCAAATTATGGGCCTCTATCACACGATAAGGGCCTTCCTAGTTTGGATCTAACTTCTTTGTCCCTTCTACTCGGCTTGCCTCATTCTTTCGTATCACCAAATCCCCGACAAGTCGTAAGTATTTGTGTTTGACTCTAGTGTTATAACGCCTCGCCATGACCTGCATATATTTGGCTCCTTGGAGAGATGCATCTAGTTTTCTTTCTTCTAGCATGTCCAAGTTAGTTCTTAGGGCATCATCATTTTGTGCCAAGTCACATGGTGATACACTGGCTGACAACAATCCAATTTTAGTGGCTATTACACTTTCGGAACCATAGACTAGACTAAATGGTGTGTTTTTATTGGATGTTCAAGGAGTGTTTCTGTACGCCCATACGACACTGGGCAGTTCTTCTACCCATGCACCCTTGGCACATTCCAACTGAGTCTTGAGTCTAATCAGCAAGGTTTGTTTGCAGGTTTCTGTCTGTCCGTTTGCTTGTGGATGCACCACCAAAGTGAAGTGCCATTTGATGCCAAGGTTCGAGCAAAAGCTCTTAAAGGGTACCCCTTCAAAGTGTTTTCCGTTATCGGATATAAGAATAGAAGGGATACCGAACCAACAAATAATATTGGTTTCTAAAAAAATTTCTAAATTGCCTTCCTGGAAACCGAGGCTAGAGGTTCGACTTCAATCCACTTGGTGAAATAGTCAATTGTTAAGACAAAATTTTGAGCTTGCCTATTCTCCTCGGGAGTGGACCCAAAATATCTATTCTCCATTGAGCAAATGGCCAAGGATTCTGAATAGGAACCAGAGTCTAATCCGGATTTTTAGGGAATAAGTGCGTACCATGACTGCCGATTCCGGTTCCATGAAGAGCTAGAATCGAAACCGGAACTGGCGGTTCTAATCGATTTCCCGATTCTATGTAGTTTCAGTCACAGTTCTGATTTTGAATTTTTTATAAAGTAAATATACATTTCAGATAATACTAAAAAAAATCAGTAAAAGCTGTGATGAGAAACAAAAAATTACATTTTATTTATATTTCAGTTATAGACTTTATTTTTGAAAAAAAAAATACTATTACATCATTTACTGAACCATTAAAAATTAAAGTAAAGATACATTTTAGATAATCCATACTTATGTAAAACATAATCTAAAACAAAATTCAATGCATCAAATACATTAGCCCATATATACATACATACATATATATATATATATGTATATGTATATTTAAAAAATTAATAAAAGTTAAGATATGAAACAAAAAATTACATTTTATTTATATTTCAATTATTGATTTTGTTTTTGGAAAAAAATGTATACTATTACATCATTTATTGAACCATTAAAAATTAAATAAAAGATCATTTTAGATAATTCATACTAAAAGTATAATCTAAAAAAAAATTAAATGCATCAAATACATTGGCCTATATATTTATATATATATATAGATTTAGGGATCATTTTTGCCTAGTTTCGGTTTTGGAACCGCCGGTTCCAAAAATTGGAGAACCGAAACAGGAACCTTAGCCAGGGTTTCAAATTCAGTATTGGGAACCATTAGCGACTTTTCGATTCTGAAATTGCCAATTTTTGGCGGTCTAGTTCTGGTGGTTTTGGTTTCGGAACCAAAACCGTGGCGTGTATTATGACATTGGTGGCACTTCCGCACTAAATCATTTGTATTTGAATGTAAAGTGGGCTCGTAACATCTTGCAAGTAGAACTTTATAAGCCAAGCTTCTCGTCAATATGGCTTCTGCATATGCCCTCGTTCATCTCTCTTAACACATAGTTAGCCTCAGATGGCCTGAGATACCTTAATAGCAGGCATAAGTAAGCTTTTTTATACAGGACTCCATCGATCAGCGTATATTTTACGACTCTATACTTAATCTTTCTGGTCTCGGCTAGATCTTCGGGAAGTTTATTATTGCTGAGATAATTTATTATAGACTCCATCCATCTAAATTCTGTATGGATATCCATAATTTTATCCATAGGATCCACAGACCTGAAGTCTTGTACTTTCACTAATATCTCTTTTGTTAGGTACGAGTATATTACCGGGGTCAGCTTTGACAATGCAACCTCATGTGTGTTTTTTGCTAGGGGGGATTTTCATTATATCCACTTTTTTAAATTTTGACATCCAATTCTTCACCTCAGCCAAATATTTCTTTAGGAACACGTTGCAGGCTTCATAGTTTCCCAGACTCTGACTCACTGCCAGTTGTGAATCAAAGTATATCTTTATGGTTCGAACTCCCATTTTGTAGGCCATTTTCATCCCACAAATAAGGGTCTCGTATTCTACTTTATTGTTTGTTGCTGGAAATTCAAACCTTAGAGCATATGTGAGGTAATCTCATTCTGGGGAGTTAATTATAATGCCTGCTCCAACTCCGGATTCACACAACTCCATTAACACGAAGTTCCCATACGAGGTCTTCTCCAAGTTGTAGTTCCTTTGGTTTATCCACTATGATGAATAGCTCTAGCTTCTCAAATCTGTAGTTTTCTGCTATGAAAACTACTAGAACTTGTGCCTTGATGGCCGTTCGAGGTTTGAACTCGATATCAAAATCAAATAGCTCCACATATCTGATGTTTTCCAAACCTAGTACACATGATAGATGACATAAACACTTAACTCTGTAAAACAAGCTTTTGCAAAAGCTTGGGAACAGCTCCTTCGGACGCACAGGACCGTCCGAACTAGGTCAAAAGCACCTCGGACGCATTACAACGTAAATCAATTGATAACACATTACCTCAATATGCAGGTTTGACCTTCTGACACCTCTGTCGGACGAAGTGACCGGACGCATGCACGGACGTCCGAACGAAGCATCTCAACAAACTGAAAGAAGATCGGACGCTTCCTCGGACGCATTCCAACCTCCTCGGACGTCCGAACCCCCAACGGCTATTTTTTGTGCATTTATTACTTAGCCGTTAGGAAGTAGTTGAAAGCTCTATTTATTGCTATTATAAATAGGTGCTTTAAGAACCTGAATAAATCATCTAATACATTGTATACAAGCCTAAGAAAAGAGTAATTTGAGTGCAAATTGACTATAGAGCTTTGTTGTATTAGTGTGAAGTTGTGAGTGCAAATTCAACTTTGAGTGGAGTGATAATCCTGTACAAGAGTGTGGTTGTAAGTAAGATTCTTGGCTCAACTAAAAGAGTTTTAGTGTGAGCAAGAACTTCCCAACTTTGTAAAGATTATTGGCTCACCAAGTGTGTGAAGCATTCAAGAAATTTGATACTTCAAGCTTGCTAGCTTGGAAGTATTGTTTGTTCAATTTTTCTCTCTTTACTTTACTGTTTTATTAAATTTATTATCTCTGCATTTAAATTTAAAAATACTCACTGCTTTGTGAAAGCATAATTTTAGAACCCTAATTCAACCCCTCTTAGGTTGCTTTGGGACCAACAATTGGTATCAGAGCTTGGTCTCATCATATTGCTTAAACTGCTATTGAGAAAAGAACTATGGCAACCAACAATGCTCTGTTTTTTGAAGGCCAATCTATTACTAGGCCTCCCATGTTTAATGGGGCAAATTTTATTAGTTGGAGAGATAGAATGAAAATATTTCTGCAATCTATTGACATTGAGTTGTGGTATGTTGTCAATGAAGGTCCATTTGAAGCATCTATCATTGATGATCACATTAGGCACAAATAGAAGAAGAGAAAAGACAAGGAATGAGCTCACTCCACAAGACAAGGCAAACTTGACGTTGAATGCAAAAGCCATGAATGTGCTATATAATGCCTTGGATGCAAATGAATCAACTCGCGTGAAGGGTTGCAGTTCTGCAAAGGAAATATGGGATAAGTTGAAGGAAATTCACGAAGGAAGCGATGATGTTCGTGAGCTTCTCTTAATCTCTACTTGTTGCTAAGTATGAGTCCTTCAAGATGGAACCACATGAGAATCTAGACAAAATGTACTGCAGGTTCAATGACATTATCAAGGATCTTGAAGCCTTGAGTAAGGAGTACTCTTTGGGTGAAAAAAACAGAAAAATCCTGAATGCTCTATCCAAAGAATGGGATGCCAAAACAATTGCCATAGAGGAAGCTAAGAATTTAAATTTAATGCCTATTGAATCACTAATCAATTCTCTTACCTCTTATGAACTCAAGCTAAAGGCCAAGGTTGTGGATGATGAAGAAGTCAAGGCCAAGAAGGAGCATTGCTCTAAAGACCTCTCAAGAGGAAGATGAAAACAGCTCCATCAATCTAGAAGATGAAGATCTTGATGAAGGAGATCTTGCACTCATCACTAAAGGATTTCTTAAACATTACATCAACAAACGAAGAATGAGAAGAGGCGGAGCTGCAAACACAAATAATTTCAAAGGGAAGTCAAGACTTGAACTAAGGAAGCAAAATGATAAATGCTTTGAGTGCGGTCAACTCGGGCATTTTGCAAATGAATGTCCCTCCAAGAAAAAGAAGGAAGGAAGAAAACCAAGATTCAACAACTTTCAAATTACATGGGACGATTGCAACTCCGAAGGAGAAGTTGAAGAAGAAATGGAGTCGGTACAAATGGCCTTTATGGCTATTGGAGACAATGAGGTAAATTCTAACTATGACTCCAATGATGAAAATGATGAAGATGATCTTGAAGCTTTCATTTTGAAATTGCATGATAGCTTAAAAGAATCATATAGCTAGAAATAAGGAGTTAGTAAAAAAGTCAAATGCTTTATTGAATGCTAACTCTAAACTTGTGAATGAAAACAATAGGCTATCACAAGAAAATTGTGATTTGAAGAAAAGAATGCATGAGAGATCAAAGCTCAAGGAAGAACAAGCCTCCTTGAAGAAAAGAATGGATGATTTAAATACTCTCTTAGCTAGAAAGAAAGAAAATGTTGTTGATATGAAAAGAAATAGAAATGTAGCAATCAACAAAAATTTTGTCATATATAGAAGAGATGACTTATGTATTGTAAAACCAAAATCTTCTTTATATGGAAACAAAAGCATTGTTTGTAGATATTGCCAACAACATGGACACACTAAGAATATGTGTTATGTCAAGAAAAATGAAAAACTTGGAATGAAAGTTACATGGATAGTAAGCAATCTCACTAACACTCATGGACCCAAAAAGACATGGGTACCAAAAGTTATCAATTGATTTATTGTGTAGGTACTTAACATTGCAGCCAACAATGCTAAGTGGTTCATAGATAGTGGATGTTCAAGGCACATGACGGGTGATGCCTCTCTCTTCACAAACCTTACATCCAAAAACAGTGGAAAAGTCACTTTTGGTGACAACAACAAAGCAAAATCAATCGGCATTGGTGATGTAGGTAAATATGGTGAAACCTTGATTAAGAATGTATTTCTTGTTGATAATTTAAACTATAATCTATTAAGTGTTAGTCAACTTTGTGACAAAAATTTATATGTTTTCTTTACCAAGCATGAATGTCTTATACTTGACAAAAATCATGTTGTTTTGTTCAAAGGCACTAGGCACAATGACGTTTATGTGATTTATCTTGATAAAATTAGCAATAGCAATGTAAAATGTCTTACCGCTTCTATAGATGATCCTTGGCTTTGGCATAGAAGACTTTGTCATTTCAATATGGATTTGATTGAAAAATTAGCCAAGAAAGATTTGGTAAGAGGCTTGCCAAAACTGCAATTTCTGAAAATATAAAATTTGTGATGCTTGTCAATTTGGTAAACAAGTCAAAGTTTCTTTTAAACCTAAGAATTTTGTGTCTACTCATAAACCTTTAGAATTGTTGCATTTAGACTTATTTGGACCCACTCAATATGCTAGTCTAGGTGGTTGCAAATATGCGTTTGTTATCGTAGATGACTATTCGAGATTTACTTGGGTATTATTTCTTGTTCACAAAAACGAAGCATTTGAAAAATTTGTAAAATTGTTTTCCAAAATTCAAAATTTATTGGACACAAAAATTGTTCGGTTAAGAAGTGACAATGGTGCCGAATTCAAATTTGGGGGTTTCCGACTTTTGTGATCACAACGGTATCTTTCATGAGTTTTCGGTTGTTAGAGTTCCTCAACAAAATGGTGTTGTTGAAAGGAAAAATAGGACTCTTCAAGAAACGGCTAGAACTATGATTAGTGAGTGTGACCTACCACAATACTTTTGGGCCGAAGCGGTTAACACGGCTTGTTATGTCTCATGAATAGAGTTTTATTAAGATCTTCTTTAAATAAAACTCCTTATGAACTCATTTTTTGTAAAAAACCCGTTGTGAGCTATTTCAAAGTTTTTGGTTGCAAATGCTTTATTTTAAAAATCAAAGAGAACCTTGGAAAATTTGACAAAAATCGGATGAAGGAATTTTTCTAGGATATTCTAGTGATAAGAAAGCATACCGAGTTTACAATAGAAGAACGCTTTTAATTGAAGAAGTTGTGCATGTTACATTTGATGAAACTAATGATGTTATCTCAAAGAATTTATGTGAAGATGAAGATACAGGTATTTTAAAGGAGCTCGAAAAGCTCGTTATTCATGAGGACCATCAAGAGGTTACATCAAGCATTGATATCAACAACCATCAAATTGATGATGAAAAGAATGAGATGCTCAAAACGATCTTCCGAAAGCTTGGAGATTCGTCTGTAATCATCCTCAAGATTTAATCATAGGTGATCTTTTCCAGATGGGGATTTTTCACAACTAATGCAAGAAGAGTTTGAGATGAGTATGATGGGCAAGTTGCAATTTTTCCTCGGACTACAAATTCATCAAACTAAGGAAGGAACATTTATTACACAAATCAAGTACACAAAGGAACTGCTCAAACGATTTGGTATGGAAGATTGCAAACAAGTTGGTACACCAATGTGTACTTCAACCAAACTTGATAAAGACGAAGAAGGTAATAGTGTTGATGAAAAATACTATAGAGGTATGATCGGAAGTTTACTTTACTTAACTGCTAGTAGACCAGATATCATGTTTGCGGTTTGTTTATGTGCTAGATTTCAATCGTGTCCTAAAGAATCACATTTGATGGCAGTTAAAAGAATTTTTAGATATCTAAAAGGAACAACGGATTTTGGTCTGTGGTATTAATTAGCTATTCTGATGCTGACTTTGCTGGGTGTAAAATTGATAGAAAAATTACCAGTGGTATGTGTTATTTTCTAGGAAATTGCCTTGTGTCTTGGTTTAGTTGAAAAAACAAAATTCCATTTCTCTTTCTACGGCTGAAGCCGAATATATTGCTTTTGGAAACTGTTGTGCTCAACTTCTTTGGATGAAACACACTCTGAAAGATTTTGGTGTAATTTTTGATTGTGTTTCTATATTATGTGACAACACTAGTGCAATTAATCTCACAAAAAATCCTGTGTTGCACTCTAGAACCAAACACATTGATGTTAAGCATCATTTCATTAGAGACCTTGTTTGTAAAAAGGAAATGTGTATTGATTATGTGCCTACTTCCGAAGGTTTCGGAAATTTTGAATCCCTTAGCTCTAGATCGCTTTGAATCACTCAGAAAATGCTTAGGGATTTTACAGAAAAATTTGGCATAGATTCATAGTTCGGACGCATCCTTCGTCCGAACCACTGATATTTCGGATGCTCTGGATCGTCCGAAAGTATCTGTTTGATCTCGGACGCTCATATTCGTCCGAACAATGTTCTGGTTCTTCTAAAACTCTCTGGAAATCTTCCGGACGCACAGAATCGTCCGAAAGAACTTCGGACGCACTAGCTCATCCTTCGGCCGTCCGTTCTTCAGCTTTCGGACGCTGTGTCGGATACACACTAAACGTTCGAAATATAACGATACCCCTGTTTGATTAAAACCGTCCAAATTCCCCCTTTCGGACTCACTCTCACACCCGAAAACCCTTAGGCGATTTTTCATCTCTTCCCTACCCCCTCAAAAATTCCAATCTCTCTTCCAAAATTTATTAAGAAATCATCCTACCCATAACCCCTATCACCTAAATCACATCCCATTTCACCCATTCACCATCTCAATTCCTCAAAATCTCTCAAATCTTCAACCTTTTAAAATTTTGTTTTGGGGTTTTCTTCTCTTCCACTACAATGGTGAAATCTCGTGGCGGTTCCTCTACAGCGACTCGGGGTAGGAAAGCTAAAGGAAAGGCTCCTGTACGAGGAGAATCCTCAGCAAATCCTCAAGTTTCCACCACTCCGACTTGTTAACAAGAATACTAATAAATGCCAAGGCATCGATGAATTTGGATATAGTTGTGATTAGTAAATCAATTATCGTTCATCGTCCTGCTTCCAGTAGTCTTTTTGATGAGTATAATCTTCCAATTATAAAATCGTGTTTTGAAAAACAGAATTGGGGTCATTTAGTACATCTTGATTTACCTGTTTATCACGATATGGTGCTTCAATTCACGGCCAATCTTCGGAAAGGTCCTACTATTCGCACCCTTATTTCTCGTGTTAATCACACTGATATTGAGATTTCATCAAACATAATTAATACCATTTTTGAATGTGAGATCTCCAACCCCTCTGATTTTTCCTACTTCTTTTCATTGGATAAATGGCCCTCTGAGGATACTCAGTTTGATATCGATGAAGTTCGAGCCATTTTCAATGTCCATTTTAAACAGGCTTCGGAAGCCAAGACTACTCTGCTCTCCCCTGAACTAAATATTATGTATACCCTTGTAACAAATCTTTTGTTGCCAAAAGAGACGGAAAAAATGCAACTGTACTTATTTTTCTGTGTCTTCAAAGGTATTTCTCTTGACTTTGGGTATCTTTTTTGTTCCCTATGGGAACTTTTTCTAACCGATACTCGAAGAAATATTCCTTTTGGGAAATTTCTCACAAAAATTTTTGATGTCCTCAACGTTCCCTTTACAGGAAATAAACAATATCCTCCATATTTTAATAAATCATACATTGAAAGAAAAGGTCTCAGGTTTTTTAATGATCAATGGCTTACTAAGGCAGCCTTTGATATTGCCAAATCACAATCCCATGCCTCCACATCTGATTTTACTATCCCTCATTCTCCCACTCCTCAACCACCTCCATTCACATCTGGCACCATCTACTTCTGCGCCATCTTCCCAACTCTTATACACATCTACATATCTGTGGACTTCTCCAATCTCTGAGCACTCAAGTCAGTTCTTTTGCTGTCTCTTATTACAAATCGCAAGTTCAGACGACTTGAGACTCGCCAAACAATTATCCAAGAGGCCCGCAGAAGTAGATGGTGCAGATGTGAATGGAGGTGGTTGAGGAGCTGATCTCTTATAAGAGAATCTACATTCTTTAAGAGACATCATTATGTCTATCGCTCAGCTGCTCAAGGAGCAGCAAATGACGATGTTCTGTAATGATGACGATGACAACGAGGATGAAGATATTGACGCTACATTTGACTTCATCATGCAAAGTCGTTCAGGATCTGTCAGTGACGCCACTGCAGAAGACATTCCATCCAATCGCCAAAAAACCGAAAAGCACTCCAAAAAGTACCATGACTCTAATTAGTTCTTTTACCATTGTATTTGCTTTCAGCTTGGTTATGTATTCGACTCTTGAATTTTTTTGTTGTTTAAAGAATTGTTTCAAATTCTATCAAATTACCTGCATAATCTAAGTGGGAGTCCTTCCTTTGATTAATGTCATATTGCTATGCTTTGATATGTCTTGATATGATTGGTGTTTGTTGATTGCATGATCAACACTATCTAAGGGGGAGTATTTTTTGATTGATGTCAAAAGGGGGAGTAGTTATATTGATATGCTTTGGTATGCTTTGATTTGCCTTGATATGATTGATATGAGATATTGCAAATTAATTAGTCATATTCAATTGAGGTTTGTCATCATCAAAAAGGGGGAGATTGATGTTTTCCAAACCTTATTTTGATGATGACATAAACACTTAACTCTGTAAAACAAGCTTAGATGCAGTCCAGAGGATGGTAGGCACATACCGTCCGAACTACGTCAAAAGCACCTTTTACGCATTAGGTTCTGAGTGATAACAAACTTATCTAAAGAATGGGATTCTACTGCCTTTTCTTCGGACGCTCAGGACCGTCCGAAACCTCTGTCGGACGAAGGACCGGACGCATCCAAGGACGTCCGAACGAAGCATCTCAACAAACTGAAAAAAGATCGGACGCTTCCTCGGACGCATTCCAACCTCCTCGGACGTCCGAACCCCCAACGGCTATTTTTTGTGCATTTATTACTTATACCGTCTACTAGGAAGTAGTTGAAAGCTCTATTTATTGCTATTATAAATAGGTGCTTTAAGAACCTGAATAAATCATCTAATACATTGTATACAAGCCTAAGAAAAGAGTAATTTGAGTACAAATTGACTATAGAGCTTTGTTGTATTAGTGTGAAGTTGTGAGTGCAAATTCAACTTTGAGTGGAGTGATAATCCTGTACAAGAGTGTGGTTGTAAGTAAGATTCTTGGCTCAACTAAAAGAGTTTTAGTGTGAGCAAGAACTTCCCAACTTTGTAAAGATTATTGGCTCACCAAGTGTGTGAAGCATTCAAGAAATTTGATACTTCAAGCTTGCTAGCTTGGAAGTATTGTTTGTTCAATTTTTCTCTCTTTACTTTACTGTTTTATTAAATTTATTATCTCTGCATTTAAATTTAAAAATACTCACTGCTTTGTGAAAGCACGAATTTTTAGAACCCTAATTCACCCCCCTCTTAGGTTGCTTTGGGACCAACAATATCATTTTAATATCGCTTCCCCAAGTATCAGGTTTACTCAATATATTTTTTAAAGGGAAGTTCGTTAGGACAACTATTTTGTGGCCTTGGAAGTATGACCTTAGATTTCAAGCTAACTTTCCTAAGGAGAAGACAGTTTTTTCAATTAGAGTGTAATTCTTTTCTGGTCTCTGAAGCATTTTGCATACGAAATATATGGGACACTACTTGCCGTGCTCATTTTTTTTAAGGAGAACCTAACTAATTACCAGGTCTGCAATTGAGAAGTACAAATATAGTGGTTCTCCTTTTTAAGGAGACATGAGTTTCGACAAATTACTTAGATATCTCTTGAGGTTCTCAAAGGCCTTCTGAGCTTCTTCTGTCCATTGAAAATTTTCTATTTTCTTTATAAGTTGGAAAACTGGTAGGCCTCTTTCTGCTGACTTGGACAGGAACTGATTTAGAGTTTCCATTCTTCCGGTGAGTCTCTAAACTTCCTTTACCGAGGCGAGAGTCCTCATATCGATTATAGCCCGCACATTCTTGGTTTCGGTGTTTGCCTCAATTCTCCGATGAGAAACTATGAACCCTAAGAATTTACCTGAGAGGACCCCAACCCCAAATGTGCACTTTTTGGGGTTCAGTCTCATCCATATTGATCTCAAAGTCTTGAAGATCTCTTCAAATGTTCAGCTTTTTACCATCATATAATCTATGTATACCTCCACATTTTATCCTATTTGGGACTTGAATGCTTTGTTGACGCCTCTGGTTCATGGCTCCAGCATTTTTAAGTTCGAAGGGCATCGTAGTGTAATAATATGTGCCTCAGTGAGTTATGAAAGAGGTTTTTTCTTCGTCTTCTTTTGCCATGTATATTTGATGGTACCCTTTAAATGCATCTAAAAAATGTAAAACATAAAACCCAACAAAACAAATCAGCTACTGTATCAATCTTCGGGTATGAAAGTATGGGTAACTGTCCATTGGACAAGCTTTATTAAGATCAGTAAAGTCTTGACACATATGTCAAGATGAATCTTGTTTATTTACAAACAGGACGGGATTATAAAGCTAGGTTGGATACAATATTTCTTTAATGATTTTTGCCGCTAAGAGCTTATCCACCTCGACTTCAATTACTAAACTACGCTATGGACTGAAGTGGCGCTTCTTCTGCTTGATAGGCTTGTATGCTGGGTCCGTTCCAAGCTTATGCTTAATAATTTCTCAAGGAATGCAAGGCATATCCTCGACAGTCCAGGCAAACACGTCCTTGTACTCAACAAGAAATGTGAAGATAAGAGCTTTAAATTTTGCTGGAAGGATTGTACAAATTTTTATTTTCTATTTGGGATGCTTGGGTCCAATGCACCTCGTCTTGCGGCTCAATTTTGGCTTTGCCTTTCCACTTATGCTCAGGTAGCTCTGGTATCTCTAAAGTGTTCCTTGAAGGCCCTGTATCTTCTCCTTCTATCCTCGGGTTGGTCGTTGGTTCTTTAAGGATGCCTGAGGCGGATGGAGCGTCAAAGATTTACAAGAATGCCTTATCAGCGATAGACATTCTGAGTCTGTGATTGGGATCGCAACGACATCATGTGGCAGACTCGAGCCTATTGCTAATTTCCAATCACTTTGCCTTTAGATCCGTTCCACAACATAAATTTGATTCCAATGTGGAACACGGAGAGAAGAATCTTATATGTGTATTGTGTGGGTCAGCCAAGAATCATGTTATAGGAACTATCTCTTTTTTATGATGACGAAATTGGTCATTTCTATCCTATGTTTTGGGAAGTTTTAAGGTCCAAAAGAAGCATTATTTGACCTTCTGGCATAATCGAGTCGCCTGTGAAGCCTACTAGAGGGGTTTTGAAAGGCTTTATTAGGGAGGAGTCCATATGCATTTTCTCCCAAACATCCAAAAAATGATATCAGTCGAGCTACCAGTGTCTACAGATACTCGATGCATCTCGTAGCCTGCTACGTGCACGTGAATTACCACGGGATCATTGTGTGGTATGCGACTGGGGACAGGATCATCTGATGTGAACCGAGGCTCATAAACGATTTCTTACACTTGTCCCGATCCTCGCCTGGGGGTACGCATCTCGCATATTTTTTTTCTTGCATTACTGGAGTCCTCGGTCACTGGCCCTCCAGCTATGATATTTATCACTCTGGCTATGTGGATCTATTCATCTTGAGCTGGGGGATTGTTCTTGTTTTGACTGTCTCGGTTAGGCTAACTAGGTGGATAAGGTCAGGGCTATACCTTATTTGCCCTATTATCAGCATTTCTTTAGAATTTCGCAGTAGTTCGGCTGATGAACTGTTGTAGGTGCCCTTCCAGTATGGCCTTTTCTATTCCAACCTTTAAATAATTGCAAGAATATGTATCATGACCATGCTGGCCGTGAAATGCAGTACTTCGACTTATCACTTTAGTTGGGCCCTGACATATCATTGTAGGAGGAGGCTCGAGGATCCCTAAGTGTTGTACTTGATGCAGAATTTCCCTCCTTGACACGTTTAACGGTGCAAAATCCGAGTCTGGGATCTCTCATGTCCTCAGAGGTCGGGCCAATCATTGAGGAAGGTTATCAATATTATTGTTTGGGTAAACTGCCCAATTCGTCAACGACCTGTTGTTGGGATAGTTCAGTCTATCCATCACTTTTGGCTTTTTGGAAGATGAGGGGTTTGGAGTTCTTAGAGTCTTTTTCTTTTGAGAGTCATACATTTCCCTTTTCGCTCGATTGGACTCCTCACCTCATATAAACTCTGATGCCCTTTCCAATAGTTCGATATATGTATCTGGCATCCTCTTAGCTAATTCAACGTTGAAACTTCCAGGTCGGATGCCTCTATAGAAAGAAGCAATCAAAATTTTCTCATCGACTTTTTTTATTTGGATCACTTCGTCATTGAAGCAGTCCACAAATTTATTGAGAGGCTCGTCAGGCTTTTGGAAAATATTCACGAGGTGTGAGGTATCTTTTTGCAACACTGATTTGCTTCGAAAGTGACCAAGAAAAGACTTCGCTAGCTCATGAAAGGTCGCAAATGAGTTTGTTAGCAGCTCTTGGAACTATTTCTGAGCTGGTCCGCAATGTTTAGTGGCAAACAATTTACTACGGATGGTGTTACTATAGCGTAGAGGCTTGTGATGGCCACCACATGCTGTAGGTGGTCAGATGGATCAGAGTCTCCCTTGTATCTATCTAGATTAGGTAGTTCAAACCTCATCGGGAAGGGCTCAGTCTTAATAGAGATCATAAATGGATCTCTATCTATTTCTGTCTATGCTAGAGACATGCAACACCAGATTATTTTTCTTCAAAATCTCTTGAATTTTGTTTTTGAGGATCTGCTTCTTGAGCTGTTTGAAAATCGCCGAGGAGGGGCCTCTGTGTGGGGATTTTTGAGGATTTTGCACCAATTCTGTCATGCATTGGCAATCTTTTAGGTTTGCTGGTAGCTGAGTGCGATTCATCAGATCGCTCGTCAAAGAGTCACTTTGTGATTTTGTGTCAAAGATCACTCGGATTCACGGCGTTTACTAGCTGTTTTCCAAGTCTTTGGCCTGGAAATTGTTCATGTTCGGCTGGCGGTGTGATCGCCCGATTAGAGCACTTACATGTAACATGATTTTCGTGTTGCTCGGCGAACACTCTAAAGGATCTCAAAGTGATCAGCGATGTACTCCAAAACATCATTTTGCTTCTGCTGAGCCTCAGTGCATGTTCAGAGGTCCTTAGCCTCATCATTCTGCAGCAAAACTTGCGGATTGCTCGCTTCGGTTTCCTTGCTGGCAAGTGTCTTGTGCTTCGATTCTTCATCCTTACAAAAACAAAGTTGATAGAAGAAACTACTAAAAGGAGTGGAAAAAGTTGAAGATTTTGTCGATTCCCACAGACGCCGCCAAATGATGAAAATACGATTATAGAGAGAAAAAGTAGAGAGTTGAAGAGAATTTAGAAATTGTATTATGAGGAGGTTACAAGAGGAACAATAATAATCTTAGCACCCAGACCCCTTGTTTATCAATTTACATGGGAGGAGTTGGGACACTATTCTACTAACTGAAGCTACGTGAAAATTACATATTTGCCCTTAATGAGGCTGTGTCACGTAAGCACTTCTAGAACATTCATTCGGACGTATAACATGCACTAATCCTAAGCATCATCATTCACTAATGTCTTTAAGGCCTCCAATTGATTATACTTGATACAAATGCAGAATGGTACCTCCGCCTCCAACCTTCTCTAGAACTGCTTCAAATCCAGCATTAATTAACACTTGCAAGATTTCCAATCTACCATGAATCACAGCAAGATGTAAAGGGTTTCTCCCTTCTCGATCTTGAGCCAAACACATGTGATGATGAACTGCTTGAAACTCCACATTAATCAGCACTTGCAAGACTTCTAATTTGTCATAAATGACAGCAAGATGTAAAGGGTTTTTGTTGTCTTGATCGCGAGCCAAACACATGTAATAATAAGAAGAAGAGTTATTGACTTGTACAATTGCATTAATAAAATCAACATTGCCCTTCATTGCTGCTAGGTGTAGAGGAGTCTTATCCTCACAAGCCAGAATTGCTTGGTTAAGAATAAGTGGATGATAGCTTTTTGGAGTAACTCTCTAAGAGCTGTAACATCACCTATAGGCACAGCATCATAAAGTTCTTGCTCCATTTCTCCCTCTCCCCAGCAGAAAAAATTTATAAGTTTATTAGTAGAAAATAGCTTTAGTGGTTATCTATGTGAAGATAAGGGGATGTCTAAACTTTATATATACAATGTTGAAAGAAGCTACATATTTTGCATCTATGCTGGATTCGAATATTTTAGAGGAAAGAAAAAAGAAAAGAGAATAGAAAATTTAATTTATGAGAGAAGGAAAGTGAAAAGGAAGGAAAAGATTTTGATTTTGCTTGGGGTTTAGGAAAGAAATGAAATGATTTGGAGCATATAAATAAATAAAATTTTGTTTGTATAATGTTTTTAGAGTAACACAAGAATTTTCAAAATATTTAGAAGTAAATAAGACTGATATCTTGAGGGGAAATAGTGATGAGACATTATGGCACGTAGGTTCTGCGCAAGTTGTAGGATTAACGTGTGGAATAGAGGCGGATTGAGTTGAGAAAGTCATGCAAAATTGACAGCCCAAATTTACAATTGATTTGGAAAAGAAAAAAAAAAAGAGATTTAAATCAGCATGGAGCCACAGCTGAATTATCAACTACAAATGAGTTGATAGACGTAAAAACAAAGTAATTGATGAGGAAAACATAAAAGTCTTGATCCGGTGAATGCAAGGAACCTTCCTCGGGGAATGAGGGTTTTAATAATATATACAGAAGAAAATGGGTACACTTCTTCTCCAATTTGGTTGGTAATATATCATTATCTCACTTAATTATGTTTATTGACAATGAAAATTACTATCTCACTTGTCAGCAAAAGAAATTCTTATCAATAGGACATGGTTGAAAGGGTTAATTGCAATATGTACTCCTAAACTATTACAGATTTGTATTTTGGCCCCAAAATTATTAAATTTAACATCTTAATACCATATAGTGATATTTAGTAAGATAAAATTTCAAAATACTATTTAAATGAAAAAATAGTACGGCACTATAATTATTTTATATAGTACTATATTTAAGTTCTATAAGTTTGCTTCTTTGCCTTGAATAGTAATATTTTGTTATATATTATAATTTTGTTGATTTCATGATCTGTGACGTATGATTAATTTTTTCCCATTTATTATTTTTTTAAAATATTTTTTATATTTGATTTTTATTGATCCATTTATTTACGTGATACAATGAATCAAATAGTATATTTTACTATAAAAGAGTATTTTTGTTTAAATCTTTAATAATCATTTAAATCTTTTTTCACTCTATTCCACATATTTTTGTACTTGATCATGTCTATTTAAATATCCATTTAATCATTTTATCCTTTTTAAATATTTTCTAAAATTTTTGGGTAAAAGTATAGTTTTACAAAATTTGAGAGACCAAAATGTAAATTTTAAAAGTTGATTAAAACTTCATAACGAATATTCATATCCTGGCAGCATCATATTATCTTGTTCTTATCCAAAGCAAGCAACGTTCCAGAGAGAACCTTACCTTACAAAACCCGTTTGCCAAATCTCCAAAAACCATTGCTAGTTTAGAAAATTTTATTCCCAAATCAAATTGGTGATCCAGAAATACTCGTAGACCTTTAATCCAACTTCACAAGTAAGTTTTACTTCAAGATTTGTATGGTTTTCATGTTAAATTTTAAGTTCCTCAAGAAATTAATTCGATTAATTCCTGTACATTGTGATTTGATTTAGTTATCAAATATGTATTTGGAGCTATTGGGACTTGATCATGCTTTGAAATGACTTTTTAACTATTATTTTTGTGATATTTGAAAAAGATGTGTTCCTTTGATAATTCCTAATCTGGTAATATGTACCAGATGTTATGAACCCTAAGTTTTAGATTTTTATCTTATTTTTACTAATTTAATTCAACCCTTACTTATTTGTGTTCGATTATTACCAAATTTGAGAATTTGGGTGGCACTCAAAAGTGAGCCCCTGTCGCTGTTTTTATCCTAACAATATAACACTTTCCTGGTTTACTCCAGGTGATTTGGGACTAGAGTTTTAGACCGTTGAAATTAGGATACGTCTACGAAATCGATTTTTAAGGTAAGTAACGTTTATGCATTTTTATCAATACCCTGTATATGATTGGTTTTGCAATCATAGAATAATTGATATTAAGGTAAGGATATTTATTTTGATTAATGTTTATAAGTAAGTGCGTTTATAAATTATATGTTCATTATGTAATACATTATTTGTTCATTATTGTACTATATGTTAATGAATGATCATTGTGAAAAGCTCAATGGGTCACTTTAGTGCACTTGGCTATGAGTGAGTGAATGAAATGATATACTGAGTACTCTGCTTCGTAAATGTTATACCCAGTCTATCGAAAAGACAAGTGATAGACACTCCGTCTAGCCTTGTCTACTCGGTCGGATAATAGGTAGACCTGGATACAGTACTGAGAAGACTTTTGTGAACCATGAGCTCATTGATTAGCATTTGCATTTTAAATATTGATAATATTTTGTATAATAGAATGTGCCCTGCACTGATTATATGCGTGTTATCTATGATTAGGCTTAAATGTTATTCATTAAGCACTATATGCTTATTCCATTATTGTTTTCCCCTTTGTTTGCAGTTGAGGACCAACAGGAGACGTTAGCAGATCCTAAGTAGAGTGTTGACCTGGGAGGAGGTAACAGTACGGACCCCAGTTACTGGAGATAAAGTTTTTCTGTTTACCATCTTAGTGTGAGGTTGGTTCTTATGCTTAGGCCTGTGTGCCTATAGACTTGTTAGATTTGTCTTGTGATTGAACTTCTGACTGTTGTTTGGGTTGTAGTTTGATACTTGTATATGAGTGTGATTTGGTTATCGTGGATCGTTATGGACATGGTTTTTGAATTTACCTTTGTGGTCTTGTATTGGTTGATCTTGAGGTCTAATGACAGGTATTATGATTTGTTTATTGCTCTTCACTGTACTTCGCATGCTTGGGGTGATTCCGAAGTGCGACGTGTCATTGTCCCATTTTGGGGGCATGATCCATGTACGCAACATCTTCCATAGATTAAAATGCTCAATACTATATATTGTATATTTCAGATACAAATAAGAATTGAATAGAAGTTGAAATGGTGCATATTGGTGCAATGATTGGTGTAATTTAAGGATGACATACCCCGTGGGAGTATAGGAGTAGATGAAGTTCTAGACCACAACATTCACTACCTACCAATTCGCAAAGGACAGAGAAAAATACACTATTCTTCAACAAAACATGCTTCCAAGTGATGAAGACAAGAATAGTTACTTCAAAAATGAAATAGTAGAGAAAATAAAGTATTTTTAGCCCTGAATTCAAGACAAGAACTCTGTAATAAAATTTCAAAAGAGCGTATGTTATTAAAAAAATTCATAAATTTCTATTCATTATCATTTTCATCATCAACTTCTTCCTCTTCGTCATCTTTTTCGAATTCATTCTGCTGTTCTACTTCCTCTTCCTCTTCCTCATCTTGTTTGAATTCCTCCTCCTCCTCCTATTCTTCTTCCATACCAAGCATAGTAGACCTACCCAAATCATTATCATTAATTTCTTCGAATACCCCATTAGTGTCTACCAAAATTCCTATAGGGTCATTATCTAGAACTGTGCCAACAACTGAGTGATGTTTATCCTGGTAAGAATTTTTTATGGTATGATCTTGGTCAATTTTGCCTCTAGGCCTTATCTTTATCACAACTAGCCAATCCAATTTGTCTTTGATTCATCCTAGATATGGAACATAACACACCTGAGATGCATGTTGTGCAAGTATAAAGGGAACAAATTTTGGATATTTTTCTTTTCTTAACTTCAACAATTCCATGTTGGTTATGAACTATAATGTCCCGACTCCTCACCGAATCATACTAGTCACAATTGAGAAAACAACACTTCATTGACTTGGATATTGTAACTGAACTACCTCCTTAAGTGTACCATAAAAGTCACTTGAACCTTCACTTTTGATAGAGACTCCACTATTAATAGTTTTTCTACCCAATTTTCCCATTCATTAGAGTGAAAAATGTATCCATTGACAAAGATTTTTGGCTATGTTTCAACCTCTCTACTAGGGCCCACCCAAGATCATACAAGTACTCATTACGTAACATGTTTTGTGGATTGCGGACCTAGCATAACAATCAAAACTTTAGATAATGTTACTATTTCTAGAATTATATGATACTATATAGCTTTAGTATTATTACTTATATCCCCTAAACCATAAGACAATATATTTCTCTATAGATAGTTCAACTTCCTTATCAATAAGATAAGGCCAATATATTCACACACCTGGCTCGTACATCCTATGAACCCATTTTTATTTTGAAGACATTAAAGCTATGTTAAAGTATCATCATTAATTAAATATATTATACTTACATCAAGAAAGGCTTCACTTTATCACAATTTAAGAGCACGTGTAATACAGCTGTAGCCATCTCCTGATCAATCAAAATCTCCGTTTACACTTTCCTATTAGCCGACTTGGTTGAAGTTGAAAACTGACAAAGTAGGTGGCATGGTTGCATCAAATCTATCATTTTCAGTGCGTCCAATTGTTGTGGACTTACATTGAATATGAGATTCAAAATATTAAGAACAAAAGTAGGAATTCTTTAAAGACAAGCGAGGCACATATGGAGCCTTCTGGACGGGCTCTATTTTTAACCATACCTTTTAAATAATGTAAAAACCTGGATGTTATTTAAACATACATATTAGAAGTTTCTTCACAATAATAGATTGTTAGCTATGAATTACAAACATCAGTATAAATTTATTTTTGTACCATGTTTTAAGTTTTATTATTACCTCTCAAATGGATACATCCATCTATATTGAATGGGTTCTCTAACTAGTGCTTCATATGGAAGATGTATGGGTAGATGCTTCATCATGTCAAAAAAATTCCGGTCTAAATATTTGTTCTAATTTACAGAAGAGTACAGGAATATTTTTTTCCATTTTAAGGAACACATCTTCTAGCAATTCAATGCAACAACTAGCCTCGGAAAAAATACTCAACTCACTGATAGGCTTCCATATTGATTCAGGCAATCCACTAAATGCAATAGGAAGAAATCGTTCCATAAACACATGATAGTCATAACTTTTCATCCCAAGTAACTTACCTCTACCTCGATCCACGCATTTGGCTAAGTTTGAAGCTTATCCTTTTGTCATCTTTAATCCTTCAACCCAACCATAGATTTCTCGTCATTGGTCCAATGAGAACGTGAAGTTAGCTTTTGATTTTGCAAGTTTTCCTTTATTTAAGGTTCTTAGCTCCAAATCACACCGGTTGTATGACATCCAAGTTGTGATGAATTAAGTTGTCCTTCCAATAAGGAAACTCCCAAAAGATGCTCTGTTTGGACAAATTGAGTTTCATGCCATATCCATCTAGTTTTTCGTGTTGAATCTTCAAATCCTTTATTTTTGGTAGTTTACTCACTGAGGCCCACAATTCTTCGCCACTCAACCTACATGGAAGAAGTGACTTCTTTCAAACACGATTCTTGTAAAAAGCATCTCTATTCCTTCTAAAGACATGATCCTCGGACAAGAATTGGCGATGACAATCAAACCAAAAATTCATTCCTCCAAACCCAACCTAAATGCTTTGGTTTGGAGCATGCCAATTTTCTAACTCTACTCCACCCTGATAGCATGCCATATGCAGGATAACTGTTGATAGTCTACATCAATGCTGCTCTTATCTTAAAGTTTTATTTCATAGAAATGTCATATGTAGGGACTCCCTTTAATCACAAATGTTTCAACTCGTCAATCAAAGGTTGTAAATATATATCAATTTGGCTTTTCAGGTTATGTGGATCAGGAATCAAGCAAGTTAAAAACATATAAAGAGTGAACATGGATATTTCAAATGGAAGATTAAATGGAATTACAAAAAAAAGCCAACATGAGTAAGGTTTGCCGTTATTGCTAAAAGGATTAAAACTATTTGCACACAAACCAAGTCTTACATTTCTTGGGTCTAATGCAAAATCTAGGTGTTTTTGATCAAAGTGTTTCTTTGCTTCGCCATTTGAGTGGTGGCATAAGACACTGGGATCTCTCCTATTCTTAGTGTGACATCTCATGTATTTAGTTGATCTAATAGAGGAATATAGCCTCTTAAGTCGTGGTATGAACGGCAAGTAATGCATCCTCTTGTAAAGAACAGGTTTACTCCTTCCATTCTCCTTTTTGGGTGGTATATATCGAGGATAAGTTCTGGTACTTTTTTACTAAAGCATTACTCATTTATGCAACAGTCATACCTAATAGCAGATAAACCAAGTTTCTTCACTAACTTCTCTATCTCGTCAAAATTACTTATAACACAATTACCAAGAGGAGTTGCCAGTTTAATAATGTCACACATTCTACCAACACACCCTATGATAAGTTATAGTATGATTTCAAACTCATCAATTGAACAGTGGAAGCAGTTTAGTAAATGTTTCACAACCAGGGTACAATTGTTGTTGAGCATAATGTAACATATTATCGTGTTAATTGAGCATCTTTAGTATCAGGAGGCTCCTCAGCATTTAATCTACTTTGTTCCTCCTGACGGTATCCAGATCCAAAATTACTTGGGCCAACTACATCAAACACCATACTTTGGTATCTATTCTGATGTTCATTAGACAGGAATTTAGAATTACTTGAATCTACCCCACGAGCATCACCCTATTGGTTTAGATTTACCATTTGAAATCCAATACCAATAATCTTCCATGAAACCATATTTATAAAGGTGGTCAACCACATGATCTAGATTCATCAGTTTCGTATTTTGGTTTTTAGAATAAGGGCAGCTAATTTCTTTATCATTAACATATTATGGTTGTTTGCACACAAATTAGAAAAACTCATTAACCCCCTCTAAAAAATATGGTGTTAACCAGTGCGATTGTGTAAGAGCCTATCATTCCCAATGACGATAAGACCAAATATCCATAAAATGTGATAAACAAATATTCAAACATTTAGGGGATGATTATAATAGTATAACATCATATACTAGTTGGAATTATAAGTTATTATATCCCTAGTTGCAAAATAGTGAAACTAGTACTTTATTAGTATTATTATTACTTTGTAGTCTGATAATCAATCATGTGAAAAAAAGTAAACACTAACACATACTTATACTTAATAAATATACTACTAATATGCAAGCATGTGTGTGTGTGTGTATATATATATATATATATATATAATACTATCACTGATTTTTTGTAGTACCTTCTATTACGACTATTTTGTAGTATTATTAGTATTAATACTTATTGATGCTATTACTTGAAAATTCTTAGTACACATTCTTATAGAATTTTGGTATAGTTTCTCCTAATTTTGAAAGATTACCTTATACACAACTAATTAAAATAAATAGGGATAAATGAGAAAAGTTCAACTTTACTCGAATCATTGTATACAAATAATCAATCATGACCCGACAAAGGTTAATACAAATAATCAATCATGACTCGACAAGAATTATTTTTATATTCAGGGTCCATATAAATAATCTATGACTCGGCAAGGGTCGCTACAAATAATCAATTATGACCTGGCAAGGGTAGATACAAAAGATGCACAATTGAAAAATATATAGTAATAGGCTTGTTTACTGTTTGAAAAAAAATTTATACAACAATTAAAAATAATAAGAAAAGGTAATTAGAAGCAAGGAAATACATATTACGAAAACGTACATACCTTGCCCTACTAATATTGTTGTTTAACTTTTATGTTGAAAAAAAAAAAAAAAAAGATGCAAGTAAAGGAATGCATATAAGGAAAAAAAGTACAAATCTACTAAAGAGAACAAAATTGAACATTGCCTTTCTTAATTTCAGTTTTCAGCTTAAAATGATAATAAAACAGAGAAATAAAGCATGTAAAAATATGCAAAGAAAAAAAAAACAACAAAAACAAAGAAGAATGCCAAAAATGAAATTCAAAGCAGTAGGGGAAAATAAGAATGTCCAAAATTATGAAGTTTGAAGCAGCATTACCAGCAAATGCATGCATATAACCAATAATGAATTGCAAGAAAAAGATGAATAATTCACAAGTCATTGCTATTCAAGCCAATTTTTTTCCAAAATCAAGCTCAAAATCAAAGATTTGGATTGCAAATCTTAAGTTAACATAAAAGCATTAATAAGAGATAAGAGTTTTATATGAAATTCAGTTTAACTTTAGGATGTACCAATGCTTTATGATATTTCCATAATCTAATATTTTAAAAGAAAATGTTAAAGGACTAACCAATAGCAAGTGTCATAAGTATTAGTATTTGTCTTTAACTGACAGCAAACAAATTACATTAATCTCATGTGTCAATATATATGCCTTAAGATAGAAAATTCAAAGACACATGAATAGAATTAATCATTGTACTGCCATAAGTTGACTGTTATTTAAGAAACTAGTAACTAAATAATTAAGGAATAGAATAAGAAGAAACATTGCATTAGCTGCTAGAACACATTCTTCTCCATGTTTAGCATTTTTATATTTCAAATAAGTTCAAACTATTGTTGAACCCAAAGATTTCACAAGTTCTTTAATTAAATAACTAATTAAAACTTAAATAAAGATAAACAAAACGTAAATCAAAAAATTGACAAACAAAAAAATTTCAAAATAATGCTTGCAACATGAAATCAATCTCAAAAGAACCCCTATAATAGCAACTAAACTTGACTGATGTTCTAGGCTTACCAGTTCAATTATCATCATCAATTTAACATAGAGTGGTTGTCAAGATAACACATCATATCTCCCAAAAATTGCATAATTATTCTCCCAATTTGTAATATTACTAATATTAATACTTATACGTCTTATTACTTGAGCATCTTAATACACATTCTAGGAGAAATTTCGATATAGTTTCTCTTAATTTTGAACATTTCCCTAATTATAAACCAATTAAAATTATCAATCATGATGACTCTCACTATAAATAAATAAAAAAAATTGGATAAAAGCTAATTAAAAATAAATAAAAAAGAATCAATATGGCCTAATTAAGATTAATAAATAGGCATAAATGAGAAAAGCTCAACTTGACCCTGCAAAGGTCGATGCAAATAATCAATCATGACTTGGCAAGGTCGATACAAATAATCAATCATGACTCAGCAAGGATCGATTCAAATAATCTTTCACGATCTATTAAGGGTCGATACAAATAATCAATCATAACCCAACAAAGGTAGATACAAATAATCAATCATGACTCAGCAAGGGTCGATACAAAAGATTTACAATTGACAAATATCTAGATAAATATAAAGTTTATAGTGCTAAGTTTTAAGGCGAAGTACCTTTTGTGGATGATCTTCAACAAAATTCTAGGACTGGAGTTACAAGTATAAACACAAGGAAAGCAAACTAAAGGGGAATTTAAGAAAAAAAAAATTAAGGATAGAACTAGAAGGCGCCGATGACAAGTAATTATTAACTCATGGGTGCAATGACCATATATAGCAAATAAAGATGATATGCAATTTTTAACAAGATTAATGATATTATGAAGGGATGATGTAACGGAACTTTAGGAAATAATTTTGATACTAATCTTCAAGACTCCCTAAAACTAAGCATGACCATGTATTTCTACTTGTACTGATATATATTATATTTGACCGAACAGAATAAGAACCACGGAAGGTAAAATATAAGTAATGCAAAATTTAAACAAATAATAAAACTAATCTATTTTGATAGGTGTCATGGACCCCTTGTCCAGAATCACTCACGTCATCATGCAGAAGTTTATCTTAATAGTTTGAGATGATGTGGGTGATAGCAGATACTATAGACCCGGTTCACCTAAGAGTTTCTCGACTAATAATCATCTATGCCATTTTCTAGGTACAATCCAACATTGACAATCTTGAAGTAGCTGCTATGACATTCCATCACATTCAGATTTGTCTTTAGTATTTAAAATAGCACACAAATTGTCCTTGGACTCGATAATGCATGTATCACAAAAATCAAAATTTCAAATAAAGGCTATACAATTATATAACAAAAACTCTAACTTACTTCTAGCTATACATACAACATGTACAACTCATCTATATGAACTTATTCCCAAAGTATCTTTATAGAACTCTAGTTCAAAGTAACCAAACATTTTGTTACAATCTAACCATCATTATAGATAAACAGTCTTAAAGTGTCCTAGAACTCATCCTTAAATAATTCTAAAGACTAATAAGACATAAGCTTATCAATAAGAAATACCAAGATCCCTTAACAACTCTTATTTAGCAAATAAACTTTTACCCAACTTAATCTTAAATAGCTTCAAATTTAGAAATGAACGAAAACCAGAACAAAATTTCATGTAATGAATGGAGCAAAATAGAAATTTCATCCGAACTTCAAGGTTACTGCGTCTTGGTTGTATCCATCATTTCTTCACAAAAGGCCTCTAAAGAACATCAAAGAAAAATACTGAAATTTTCATAAAGATTACTTAGCCTCCAACACATAACATCCAGAAATAACAATCATTGCTAATAAGATTCAGTCTTATTTAACAATGTCAATAGAATGAACTCGAATACCCAAAATTCCATAACTAGTTATTTTATTATTAGAGTTCAGAGAATAAGATTAAATTAGAAATTCTTACTTTAATTTTCCCTCATTCTTCCCAACACAATTTAACATATCTAATTAAAAATGCTTTGTTTCATAAAGGTTTCATAATTTTTAATTCATAATCTTGGCATAACCTTAGTAGAAAGTAAGCTGAAATTTTATTGTTAAGGTTCACTTTAACAAGAGATAAAATTTAATATATTGCAAGAGGTTTCATCCAGAAAAAGATAAGAAGAAGTTCCGCATGCATTGCAGCAACTCATTATATAAAAGTACATAAGATAAATGAAACATTGATAATAGTCAATAAAATCAAAGATGTAGAACACAACTGAATGTAACAACTTCCAAATCCAAATAAAATCTCACACGGTGACACTCCAAGTTTTAATACAAATCTCACTTTTTAATTTTCCATTTTCTTGAAATTACATGACTTATTAAATCAAAGTTTGTAATTTAAATACACTTTCAAAATTTTATATAAATCCTCATTTAAATTCAAAACTTGGAATCCCTTTGAAAACCTCTAAGATAATTCAACTTGGATTCTATTATGCTCATTAGAACAATTATGTACGAAACCTCAAGAAATACATAACTTAATAGAATATTCTTCTAAAATTTCTCTTTCTTGGGATTTCAATCTATGCTTTGTTTCTAGCTAAATTTTTTTCCCAAACTTCTCCCTTGGTCTCTGCTTCTCTCTCAGTTACTTTCCCTTAAGGTCCATAAAAAAGAATATTAAAAGGTTTTTCGGATTTCCAATTGGCCCTAGAATCTTTATTTTGCTTACAACAAAAGAATCTTACAGATCTACACCTTCAAAAAAAACAAAAAGCTATAAATCTTTAAAAAAATTGAAAATCGCTAGAAAATAAAAACTAAAAAATAAAAAAATAAAAATTTAGAGAAATTATAAGATTTTGAGAAATAATAAAAAGTTTAACCAATAAAAACACCTCAGAAATTACTAGCTAACAAAATATAGATAACAAATAGTTGTAAATCTATAAAAAAAAATTTGATAATAAAAAATAAACTTATGTAAAACGTGGAAACAATATTTTCTTTGATTAATAAAAATTACCTTGCATTTGGTAGCGGCTTGAGGAGGTGGTTCTCTATGGTGCCGGCTTGAAGAGGAGAAAGGAAATAGCGGTAGAGGCTTGAGAGGAGAGAGAAACGGAGAAGAAAGGGACGGGTAGGACAGAGGGAAGTAGGAAGACTAGGGTAAGGGTAGAGACTGGTAGAGGAGGAAGAAGTGAAACTGAGAAGAAAGGGGTGGCGAGAATGGTGGTAGAAGGCGGAGGAGATGGGTGGAAAAAGGAAGATGGATTTTTATCAATTTGACAATATGAGATGAGATATGTGGGTTTTGTGTTTACTCCTTGACTTAGCTATCGAAATAATCATTGCCAAATTCTTTTGATTTTATTATTATTTTTTTTAAAAAAAACATAGCAACGAAATTATTGGTTGCTACAAGGCACTACTAATCTGTCAATTTTTTTAAAATTATTTTTGAAGTTTTCTATCAAAAATATCCGTTGCAATTATTATGAAAATTTTGGTTGCATTTCCATTGCAATTTGCACCCAAAAAATTGGTTGCTAAATTCTGTTGCAAAAATCAATTTTTCTAGTAGTGTTACTTCCCCTAAGTAAGCCTGTTTTTAGCCCCAGAAGGGTTAAACCTAGGTCTTGGGATCACGGTTAGCATTGGTTCACTTCTCCTAGGTAAGCTTATTTCTCACACTCGAAGAAGTGTACCTCGGTCTTGGAACTAGGTTCACCTGAGTTCACTTTACCTAGGTAAATTGCCTAGACTCACTTTGCCTAGGTAAGATTGTTTTTTGCCTTCGGAGGGGTAAACCTTGGTTTTTGTACCATGGTTAGTCTAGGCTCACTTTGCCTCGGTAAACTTATTTCTCGCCCAAGCCTACTAGAGGGGTAAACTTTGGTCTTATAACCAAGGTTAATATAGGAAACTTTGGTTTTGGGACCAAAGTTAGCCTAGGCTTACGTTGCCAAGGTAAACTTATTTTTCACCCTCAGAGAGGTATACCTTGGCCTTGGGACCAAGGTTCACCTAGGTTCACTTTGCCTAGGTAAGCTTGTTTTTCATCTCCGAAGGGGTATACCTTGATTTGGGACTGTGGTTAACCTAGACTCACTTCTTAGTAAACTTTTTTTTTTTGCCCCCAACGGAGTATGGTCTTGGAACCATGGTAAGCATAGGAAAACTTCTCGTACATAACCTTATTTTTCACCACGGAGGGGTATACCTTGGTCTTAGGACAAAGGTTAGCCTAGGCTCACTTCATCTTGGTAAAATTATTTTTTGTCCATGGGAGGGGTAAGCCTTGGTTTTGAAACCAAGTTAACCTAAGAACACCTTCTCCTAGGTATACTTATAATTCACTCTCGTAGGGTTATTACTGGGTCTTGGGACAACAAAGGTTAGCCTATGCTGAGTTCGCCTTAGTAAAATTGTTTTTCGCCCACGAAGGAATAAGCCTTGGTCTTGAGACCAAAAGTTAGACTAAGCACACATTCTCCTAGGTAAGCTTATTTTCCACACCCGAAGGGGTATACCTTAATCTTGTACCCTCAAAAGGGTTATGCCTACTTTGGAAAGTAGTCTTGCCTTTTGTTCTCTGGAAGAGGTAGATGATTCCAGAGGTTAAGATTTAAGAACCTCGGAAGGGTTAGCTCTCTCTTGGGGTGAGATTTAGTTTGTGAAGACTTAAATTTGACCTTGAGTAGGTGAGGTATCTTGAAAGATGTAATTTTTTACCTCGCAAGAGTGAGTCTCAAGACTTAGTTTGAGAATCCTTCGCTCAAAAAGATTTAGATTTACTCCCCGAGGAGTGCAGTGATCCCAAAGGAAGCATTTTTGGATTCTTGGTAAGGTGAGTCTCACTCTCGAAGGTACGACTTAGTTTGAGAAGTTTTCGATTCAAAGAAAGACTTAGGTTTGTCCCTAGAGAGGTAAGATTGTCTCTTATACAGATTTTAGAGTCTTATCAGGGTGAGCCTCAGATAGAAAATAAGACTTATTTTGTAGAAGTCTTCACTTGAGAAGACTCAGACTTGCCCCTAGATGGGTGAGATGACCTAGGAGAATGAGATTTTCAACCCTCAGAATGGTGAGCCTCACTCTATGGGTGAGACTTAGTTTGCAAAAACCTAAGATTTAGACTTTCCCGAGGAGGGGTAAGATGACCCGAAGGATGAGATTTTTGACCTTCAAAAGGTTGAACCTCACTCTTTAGGCAAAACCTAGTTTCTTAAAGCATTCATTTGGAAAGACTTAGACTTGCCCTAAGAGAGGTGAGGTGATGTCAAAGGATGAGATTTTTGAACCCCGAAAGGGTGAACCTCACTCTTTAGGTAAGACTTAGTTTATAGATAAAGCCTTTACTTGGGAAGATTTAGGCTTGCCCTCGGAGGAGTGAAGTGATCCCGGAGAATGAAATTTTTAAACAATGCTAAGGTGAATTTCACTATTTGGGTGAGACTTAGTTTGTAGAATCTTTCACTTGGAAAGACATAGGTTTGCCCCTGGAAGAGTAATGTGATCCAAAAGGATGATATTTTTGACCCTCGGAATGGTGAGTCTCACTCTTCAGGTGGGACTTAACTTATAGAAGCCTTTATTTTGGTAGACTTAGACTTGTCCCCAGAGAGGTCAAGTGAGTCCATAGGATGAGATTTTAACTCTCAAAAGGGTGAGACTCACCCTTTGGGTGAAACTTAGTTTGTAGAAATTTTCACTTGTAAAGACTGAGGTCTTACCGTCGGAAGGGGAGGTGATTCTAGAGGATGCTAGTTGAGCATAACTACAAAAGCCACGGAGAGTTGTAGACTCTATCCCGAAGGGTAAGAGCTATACCTCAAAGAGTGAGCAAGTTCTCATCCCCTAAGGGCGAGAGCAAAATAAACTTGGAGAGATCCCTTAAGAAAACTCATTGGATCTATCCCCGGAAGGTATAAGTAGAGAGCTCTACCCTAGACACCATGAGCAGTGGCTATTCTCTTTGAATGAGTGGATACTCTAGTTGTTCTCTGATGAGCATATCCTTCAACAAAGTGTTTGGTTGCCTTAGCCTATTGAACTTCCCATCCTTATCTCTAGTTTGGAGATCGGGATCCCCAGGTTAACCCAAGTTGATCAAATACTTTGATTGATCGATATGACTAATGTAGGGAGGTGATCTCTTTTCCTTTGTCTTAGTTACTGCGGTGAGCATTGCGCGTGCTAGGTACCATGACTTAAGATGGCTTCTTGTTCAATTCCCATAGACAAGGCCAAATGTTGATGCTAAAAATTTGTTAACACCAAGGTCACAAATTAAGTAACCTAGGTCAAGGTCAAAACTTGTCCAATAAGTAAAATTACTCAAAAGCAAATGTAATGATGCATGCCGAACTCTCGAAAGAATACATGAGACAAAGAATACGAGGACGGAACTTGTTATCCCCGGTGAAAGTTTCGGCCCTCAAGTTTGAAATGTTTTGATAAGAGGAAAATTAGAGATCAAATGAAAGCTTTAAGTGGCAAATGAGTTGAAATTGTGAAAGTGTAAAGTGAGAAGTAGCCTTGCACCTCTACTATTTATAGTAGTAGTGAATGGGTTCATGTGGTAAACGGGCTTTGGAATATTTACTTGGCCCATGAAGTCCTAATGGATATAATTTGTCTGTTGTTGGAGATTTATGCTGAAATGACATAAATGTCCTTAAGGCTAGTTGACTATTAAACCACATGTCCGAGTATCATTGAATTGTATATTTTGGTGTCATCAATAGTTAATAGTGATTTATTTAAATTTTTGAACATGTGATTAACTAACATTAAAGTTATATCAGAAACTAGGATATAAAATTTAAAATTTTAAAAAATGTTAGAAAAATAAGGAAAGTATAGAATTTCAAAAATCAACAAGTTTTATTGAATTCCGTAATAGAAAAATGCAATTTTTAGCCCTGAAACTTTGGATCACTGTCTATCTTGGTCCCCCAAATCTCTAGACAAAACACATTTAGTTTTCAAAATTTTCAATTTTTACCAATTTATGATAAATTTGAAAATTTCGTCGCTTACCGACAGAAAAAAAATCATGTGCAATACATGTGACTTTTAAATCTAACTTAGGTTATAATAATTTTTAGTGGATTTCAACCAATTTAACCTAGTATTGGAAAAGTTATATCCAAATAAAGGATAATCATAATAATACAATAATACTTCAATAATAAATTAAAATAATAATTTACTTCAATGATTAGAAAAGTCTGTTTATAGTCAAGGCACATTAATTAGTACTCTTTTTAGGAGTGATATGTCCATACTATATTGGGTTGATGTGACGTTCTTTCATTAAAAGACAATGACCTCTAAGTAAGTTTGACGTAGTAAAATAGTATCTACAAACCGATATTATCCTTATACTCAATTATTGGATATATAGTTTAGTAAAGTGTAGTCTATGTCTAGTAGTATAATAATATGGAGTGTAATTAGAGAGAGAAGTAATGCAATGTGCATTGTATCAGATGTGTTTATTTATGGTGTAGAAGACTCCTATTTATAATAATTTTTTGACAATAGAAAATATTTGTCAGAGGTGGGAGAAATTTTTGTGTTTTTTTCGTCATATTCCCTGATATTCTGATATATGTTAGCATAGTTATGTAATTATTATCTCCTGATTTTTTGAGGTTGTTGTATTTTGGAGTGTTTCTTAAACAATTAGTTGGAAGACTTCTTCCAACTAGTACTGCAAGTAGGTGGACTCCACGAGAATCTGATTACAAATACATTTTTAATTATAATTAATACTAGTGAGGAGTCATTTAATGGAATTAAGGTTCAGGAGTTAGGCTATAATCCCTTAAAAAATCAGATAATAGGAGTGATAGTTCTGAAGATGGTTGTGATTTTGAAAATAGGAGTGTTGGTTCTAAACATGGGAGTGGTGGCTTTGATAATGGGACTAGTAAAGGGATGATGATGTCATAAATAATAGTGATAACAATAAATCTGATAGTTCTATAGAATGATCTTCCCTGACAGATTCTGATTATGATATCTGAGTGATAATAAGGATGATGAATTATTTCTTGATAATATAAATAAGAATGTTGAACAGTTAGACGTTGGTAATTAGAGGAAAAAGTTAAAATATGGTTAGATGGGTTGAAATCAACTGTAATGTATTATAACCCAGGTTAGATTTAATAGTCACATGCAATGCACATGACTTTTTTTATCTGTAATTAACAGAATTTTCAAATTTGTCTTAAATTGGCAGAGATTAGAAAGTTTAGAGATTGATTTATTTTGTTTGTAATTTTGGAGACAAAGATAGACCACAATTCAAATTTTGAGGACTAAAACTATATTTTTCCCAATTCCGTAAAGGGAGAAAAAATTTCAAGAACAAAGAAACTAAGAAATTATCATAGTTGAATTAACGCAATTATCGAAAAAGTTTGCTAAACATATTTAAAATAATATCTTTAGTCAATTCACAAATTTTAAACAGCCAAAATTAGGAAATTGAACAACAACATAAGCCAATTAAAGAAAGAAAAATGTTATCCTCAATTTTTCTTAAATGTTGTCCTCGATTTTTCTTTACAGGAGAATAATATGTTTTTTGTCTAATGATTTTCGATAACCAAAGAAATCCACTGCAAAGAAGAATGAAATCAAAAGAAAGTTATACCGTTTTATTGTCACATTATATGGCAGCGTGCAATATGGTCATCCTATCCTCATTTTTGGCATTCACAAATGCACGATCTTTTATCTTGTGGATTATCATTTTCAAGGCATCCAACTGATTATACTTGACACACAAATGTAAAATGGTCCTCCACCGTCTATCTTCTGCAGAGTTGCTTAAAAATTGACACCAATTAGCAGACGCAAGACTTCCAATTTGCCATGCATGGCAGGAAAACGTGAAGGGTTTCTATCATCTTGATCACAAGCCAAACACGGCTCTGAAAAACTACTTGATTTCCAATCCTAATTAGCACTTGCGAGACTTCCAAGTTCCTATACATGCAAGCTAGATGTAAAGGGTTTCTGTCGTCTCGATCACGAGCCAAACACATATAATCACAAGTAGAAGAATCATTACTATTACTATTATTAAGATGTAAAAATATTGTTTTTATAAGATTTACGTAGCCCATAATTGTTGCTAAGTGCAGACGATTCTTGTCCTCGCAATTCAAAATAGCTTTATCAATCAGATGTGAATACTCTTCAACAAATGGAGAGGTCAGTAATAGTGTCTCTTATACACATCTAGATGTGTATAATTTCTCATCATTTGTACATTCTATTACTAGAAGCCAGTTGATTATTTATAATGTAGCCCTCCCTAATAAAAGCACAAAAATCATTTACTCCCTCCATGAAAATGTACGTTTCTCATGTTTGCTTGTCACAAAATGTGTGTCATGTTCAAAAAGTTTAAATATAATTATTAGTCCTTTTTTCATTTTTATTCTATAGGGAATGATAATGCCAAAATAATACACCAATAATAATATTACACGTGATTCCGGGCCCAGGTCTATTAAGGGTATTTTAGTAATTTTACTCTCGTAGTTCAAATAAGTTCAAATGGGTCAAATACTATATATTTGACTTGTGGATCGATCTGACCTATCGTTTTCAGATACAAATATCAAAATGGAAGGTCATATTCAATTAATTAATTTTTTAATTATTCAAACTCTGAATTCTTATTGAATTTTACTTTCTGGTCTAAGTACTGATTTGAGCGTCGGACTCTACCCTGAGAAACACAGCCTCGCTCTTTTTATTTTCAAATGATCCGGATGTGGGTACTACGCGCGGTGCTCAACCTTATTTTGGACGATACTGCACTCGGGCTAACCCTAGCCCAAATTTTTGTATCAACATTTGTTGTCGGCTGTGGGAACACTGAACTAAAAGTCATCACTAAGACATGGCACCTAATACGTGTAACACTTATTTGTAGGAGCAATACTAACAAGGGAAAAGAAATTTCAACTCAACATTACTCCAGCCAATAATGTAGAGAGATAGATCGGCAAAGAGGACACGAAGGGGATTTGGTCCCCGGGTTATGGACATGGATGAAGAGATTCATAGGCTAAGGTAACAAAATGCTTTGCTGAAAGAGGTGCTCCTAAGACAACAACTAGAGCTTCACCTCTCTTAGGATAAAGAGCACCTAGGCAATTCAGGTGGCAATCCCCAGATTGTCTACTCTCAGCCTCATGCCAGCGAGAAAGAGAGCGGTACCCAAGGAGAGAGAAGGCAAAACGAGCAAAGGACACATGAGCTTATCTTAGCTAGGTCTTCATGAAGGGATCAGGTAAGTTGGTCTGTCTGACACAAATCACAAAGAGAGACCTCATCAAGGCCAAATGGTACTAGGGAAAGACGCTCAAGTGAAGCAGAATCTGTAGCTCATAAGAGAAGAAGACACCAAGAGAATGATCGTACCGTGATGCTAGTCCTACGGAAAGAAAGGATAACGTAAGGAAGAGGTTGGAAGATCTACAAGCCAGAATGAACAAAATGGATGAAAAGGAAGAGGGGAATACCAAATACAAGTATTCCCTTGCCTTCACTAATAATATCATGCAGGAGTCTCTTCCTAGAAGGTGACAGATTCCCCATCTTGACTCTTATAATGGGAGTATTGACCATAAGAACACTTGGACGCATACCACTCCAAAATGTGCCTCCAAGCAGCGTCTAATACCATTCTCTGCCAAGGGTTCTCCGGAATCCTCAAATGGTTACCTGAAACTGGTTTAAAGGGCATAAAAAAGACGACATCAAAAATTTTGATAAGCTAATAGACTTGTTGCTGAATAAATTTGGGAATCAAAAAAGGATCTCGAAAACAAGAACATATCTGCTTACTCTTAAGCAAAAACTAGATAAATCACTAATAAATTATTTGGATAGATTCAAGAAGGAGATTATTGGAATCCAAAGAGTCACGGAGGATATGCAGATCAATGGCTTTCTAGATTGGGGTGAACCCCGAAAAATTTTCCTTTGAACTTAACCTGAGTCCTCCTACCATGCTCACTGTCCTCTTCCTTAGAGCAAAAAAATTTGCCCAGGCTGATAAGGGAGAAAGAAAGAAGAGAAAGACAAATAAAGTAATTTAGGAAGTAGAGCTCGATGTGTATAAGTGGAGAATTAGGGACTACTATCCTTAACTGTGCCGCATAGAAGCAGTCCTAATCCTCCTAAGATTTATGATTCACTCAATTTCATCTCAAATCATATTTTAGTATGGTTAAGAAAGACCCTTTTGTGAAATGACCAACTCTAATGAGGAGCAACCCAGAGCATAGAGACAAGAACAAGCGATGTTATTTCTATAAAGACCATGGACATGATACCGATGATTTTTTTTTTTTTTGAAAAATTCATCAAAAAAGTATTACTTGAAACAGTTTATCCAAGACTAAGAACAAAATAGGTAGTCCTTAACTGAAGCCCTAGGAAAGATGTTACCAATGCTAAGCCCTATGGAGTAATACACTTAATATCTTGTTTAACTTTTCATATACTTTCCCAGGCCAAGCTATATGATGTTTGAGGTGAAATCTACTTGTGCATCTTACGAACATTTTATTTTCAATAAAGGAAAATTTTCTACAGTCTTTTTATCCATTGAATGATGTAATTGACTCTTTACAATAAGTCGTTCAACACAAAAGAGGTTGAACAAGAACAACCCCACATACCAAGTTCTTCAAAGGCACTCGTTCTTTAGGATTCAAGCACTTTCCGAGGTCACATCACCTCTCCAAAAGCAAAAGCTAAGCCTTCTCAACGGAAGGCTTCTACAAGCTGAGTCTCACCCCAAGAGTGAGGCTCACCCTTCCGAGAGTCAAATATCTCATCCTCAGGATCACCTCACCCTTTCGGGGGCAACTCAAAGTCTTCTCAACTGAAGGCTTCTACAGGCTAAGTCTTACCCCAAGAGTGAGACTTACCCTTCTGAGTGTTAAATATCTCATTTATTCTCCGGGATCACCTCACTTTTCCAGGGACAATTCTAAGTCTACTCAACTAAAGGCTTTTATATGCTAAGTCTCCACCTAAGAGTGAGGCTCACCCTTCCGAGGGCCAAATATCTCATCCTCCGAGATCACTTTACTCTTTTAGGAGAAAATCTAAGTCTTCTCAATTGAAGATTTCTATAGGCTAAATCTCACCCCAAGAGTGAGGCTCACCCTTCCGAGAGTCAAATATCTTATTCTCCAAGATCACCTCACCCCTCTGGGGTCAAGTCTAAGTCTTTTCATCTGAAGACTTCTACAAGTTAAGTCTCACCACAAGAGGGAGGATCACCCTTGCGAGGGTCAAATATCTCAACCTCTAGGATCATCTCACCCCTTCGAGGCCAAGTCTAAATATTTTCAACTAAAGGCTTCTACAAGCTAATTCTCACCCCAAGAGTGAGGAGTACCTTTCCGAGGGTCAACTACCATCTCTGAAATCACCTTGTTCTTCTTGGGAGTAAAAGAGCAAAACAATTCCCTGGAGTAGGACTTACCCTTCCAAGGGCGATTAAAAGGTCTTCCCACTGTAAAGTACCTAGGCCATATCTACTTGTATAAGAACTTACCCCTTTAGGGGCAACACCAAGGTCTTCCTCACTTGAAGCACCTATGCCATACCTATTCCCCATAATAGGACTTATCCCCTCTAGGAAAAATCCAAGGACTTCCAAAAATGAAGTAACTAAGCCATACCTACTCTCTAGAGTAGGACTTATCTCTCTAGAGGTAATCTCAAGGTCTTCTAAAAGTGAAGGACATATGTGATACTTACTCTCCGGAGTAGACTTACCTCTCTGAAGGCAATCTCAAGGTATTTGCAATATGGAGTATATATACCATACCTACTCTCTGGAGTAAGAGTCATCCTTCAGAGGGCAATGCCAACATCTTCCCAATGTGAAGTATATAGGCCATACCTACTCCCCGGAGTAGGACTCACCCGTTCAGGAGCAATTCTAATGTCTTCCATCCAAAAGTGAAGTACCTATGTCATACCTACTCCCCAGATAAGGATTTACCTCTCTGGAGGCAATCCCAAGTTATTTGCAATAATCTTATTACCTATGTCATGCCTAGACCCAAAGTAGGAAGTAGGATATATCCCTCCAGAAGCGATGCCAAGATCTTCCCAATGTGAAGTCCTATGCCATATCTACTCCCTGAAGTAGGACTTACCCCTTTGAGAGCAATCAAAGGTCTTCCAAAAGTGCAAGACTTTGCATAGTACCTATTCTTTGGAGTAGTACTTCCCCAACAAGAGAAAGATGAACAAATTCATACGTGCAACCTTCCGAAGTAAATCTCTAAAGTACTATCAACAAGAAAAATTGAAGTTTATGTTTGCTAAAGACAGTGACAGTACTTAGTCATTTCAACTGAAGCTAAATGACTAAGGGGGCAGGAAGACCATACAACTTTAAATAGAATATACTGTGAACAAGTAGTAACAAGAAATACATAATATGATAAATGGAGAAAGAGTTGTTCTTTACATAGGTGGAATTGTTATAAGAGAACCCCAACTCAAAATCTATAAAAAAAAATATATATGAGTTCTACAAAGAAAAAGAGGTAAACCTCCATCCAAATTAAATTCCCGTCAGTCGCAGGGGCAAGTAGCTTGGAGTAAATATTATCAGAGTCCTTGACTCAACTTGGAACCTTTGTAATTTTTTCGTGGTGAGGGAAAGAAGCATCACCCTTACATGATTCACCATGTTCTACTTCGGTCTCAAGTACAGTGTGACTGTTTCCTGGTCTTTATAGAAGGTATAGGGGCAAAGAATGCATGCCTTCACATGAGGAAGTGGTACTAGACAAGTTCACTCTAGATCTACAAGGTGAAAAATCACACCCTTTGAGTGTATAAGGTGGAAAACCACGCTACCTGCATTTATACGGTAGAAGACCTCGGACATCCTTGAGCATGGGTTGCAAAGTTCTGTCTGAGTTAAGGACACCTCCTGCATTAATTATGCCTTTCTCACTATCCCAACACAGTTTCGCCTTTGTAGTAAAAAAGAATCCAAGGAATTGATGGTTTCGAGTGCAAGACTATTGTTAACATCTCAGTCATCATCAATTTCTGCATGGTCATCCCTGGCGATATTTTCAGAGCCAAGGTTGACTTGGGAAGCTGCATGTTTGAAGATCCATGGTCAGCCAAGGATGAGGGTGCATCATTGTCGCAAGGAACATAGTGGTCTAACTTGCATGTGATGGTGTTGGCATTTGTTGTCATAAAATTTTACATGACTTTGTTCTTCTCCATAGTCATCTTTAAGCCTAAGAATTAAATCAATGGAGTAAAATTCTATTCAACTCTGAACTAGTTATTTGAAGCTATGACCGTGAACTTGAGCATGCGTAAAATTTACGTGTTTCTAATGCAAGTCTTAAGGGTTGTGGGATTTAATAGGTAACAAGCCAAGCCAAAAAAAAAAAAAAGTTGAGATGAATACTTACTTGGGTCACTTGGAGTCACGTGTAGTACTAGCAGCATCCTAGACGTTAGTTGTACTAGTAGTATGGACTTGAAGACTTGCTAGTAATACTGAGTACCTTGGAGTAGTAGTAGTAGGGACGGGGTGAAATAGGTTGTAGTTGTAGTAAAGCAGTCCAAAGTACATAGTATTTGCAAATTTTAAAACTATAGGATTTATAAAAAAAGAGATACGGATTGCACAACAAGCTTCAGGAAGAGTAAGAGAATAGGCAACTCCACAGTAATAGGAAACTCCAGAACAGTAGTAGGGAACTACACAGTTATAGGGAATTCCACAACAGCAATAGGAAACTCCACAGCACTACTCACAGCAGTGGAGAACTCCGTAGCAGTACTAGTACTGAGTGGCTGAGGAGTTTGGACACTACTGAGGCAATAGAGTTCAATTTCAAGGATATTTTATTCCAAAGAAAAATTCAAACAACAATTCAAATCTTGACTTAGGTACATTCGATATAATTAAATTTTTTTTAGTTTTCCACTTCGGTAGATAGAAAATTTTAAAATAATTCTCAAATAAATATTAAAAAATATTTTCCCCAAAAAAAATAATCTTTGAAGCATTAAAATTGGCTCCGATCAATACTACGGCTTTGGCCAGGATGCTAATACGGCATCAAGTATTCGACACTTTCAACCCGAAAATTTCAACTTGAGACCAAGGAGCAAACGATAATGCTAAAATAATACACCTAATGACAATATTACATGTGGCTCCGGACTCAAGTTCATCAGGGGTATTTTAGTAATTTTATCCTCGTGGTTCAAATAAATTCAAATGGATCAAGTATTATATATTCGACTTACGGATCGATCCAACCTATTAATTTTGGATATAAATATCAAAATGGCAAGTCAGATTCAATTAACTACTTTCTTAATTATTCAAGTTCTGAATTTTTATTAAATTTTACTCTCTGGTCTAAGTATTGATTTGAGTGTCAAAACTTACTCAGGAGGACACAACCTCATATTTTTTATTTTCTGATAATCCAAACGTAAATACTATGGGCAAAAAAGTGCTCAATTATATTTTAGACGATACTGCACTCAAATTAATCCTAACCCGAATTTTTGTATCAACAGGAAATAAATACCATGCCTTTCAAATTTTAGTTTTTGAAAGATAAAATCAATAAGATATAAATAATTATCAATATAAACAGACTAAGTTAGATTCCTAGAAAACAACAAAAATTATGAGAAGGATGCAGTACAATTCAATTCTATGATTATAATTTTTTTTTTTTTGGTCAGAAGGATGACTTCACAGAAAGTACGTGCGAACTTTCTGTCAGTGACCGACTGAAAAATATCTAGATTTTTCTCACATCAATCAACCTAGTTGTTTTATGATTTTTGTGGTAGATGATTGATCAAGACACACGACAACAACAAATGGGAAAACCGTACATAGACCTTATGTCGGAAAAGGTAATAGGCCGGGGTATCTGTATCTTATATCTTGAAAGTGTAAAAAGGCCTATGGACGGTTTTCCTATATGTAATTGATGTTCACCTTTTTCAATAGGTTAATTAAGTAAGTAATATCTGATAATTGATTGTCCAAATGAAAGTTGTTCTTCAGTCAAGTTTTAGAAAAAATTTTGCCACCCATTTGTTATTGTAGAGTAAGTGTTCTAAACCGTTAGATAATTAAAAAATTATTGAATTTTATATTTGCTCTTATACATATCTAGATCAATCGCTGTTAATGGCAAAATTTTCTTTATTTCGCATTAAAAGTAAATAATCATAACTTACTCTAATTTTTAAGGGTCCTAATGGTTGTTTATTGGATTAATTAAGGGTCCAAATGGTTGTTTATTGGATTAATTTTAGGAATCACTACCTTAAAATTTAGGGGAAACAATCCTAATAATCTCTCATTTTCCACATTTTTATTTTTTAATCCCTTATGTTTAAAATAATGCATTTTAGTTCCTCATAAATTCAAAACACACAATTTTAGTCTCTCAACGGAATTATAGGTATATTTTGGTTTGAATATTCACATGAGTATCGAATGTTATATTTTTCATGAACAAAATTGAATCTACAATACACAAATTTTAAATACTAAGTGACATTACGTAAAACCTCCTCCACCACTACCTCAAAATTCTCACTTACCATCACTACCCCTATTTCATTCCCTTGCCACTTTTCCTCCATCCCTACTCCAACAGCCCTAATCCTCTTTCTTTTTTTTCTTTTTTTGGCAATTTAGTGTTTAAGGTTATGTATTGTTATTTTGGCACTTAAATATGTTACATTCGATACATTTGTGAGTATTTCAAACTAAAATATGATCGTAATTGTATTAAGGGACCAAAATAGTGTATTTTAAATTTGTGAGGGATTAATACATACATCATTTTAAATATGAGAGACTAAAACAGTATAAATATAAAATGTGAGGGACTATTAAGCCTATTTTTCCTAAAACATAAGTACAATTTCTTTTCTCGAATGAGTGCAATTTGTGCACACAATTTGGCCAATATTTTGACCATGTTTGGATGGTTAGATGTCAATCAATTTTCGGAAACAAACCAAAAAACAGTAAAATTGAAAGAACAATGAAAAAAGAAAAATTACAACGAGAAAGCAGAAACATTCTAAATTTTCTTTGCGGGGAATATTAATATATCTTTGTTAATTGATTTTTTTAACCAGTCAATCCTTCGAAAAAGAAAAAGAAAAAGAAAAAGAAAAAGAAAAGAAAAGAAAAAAACTTTACATGAAAAAAATATGCTCCAACTCTAAAGCGTCACAAATTTGTTTAGGAATGCAGCATATGATAGCACCTCGTTGAATTAATTGGAATCTCATGTCATTGTAAAACTTATAAGATTTTGTTTTACAACTGGGATTTGATACAGTCAAGGTTACCAATAGAAAAGCGTATGATGGACATCGGACCAAAATTAATTTCTCAAATAGGTATTACAAGTTTCTATTTGAATACAAATTTATTACTAATATTGAAATAGTAACCTTCAATAATCACTTACAAATAATACGGATATTTATTTGAGCAAACACAAACTCTATTAGAAAACTAAAAGTTAAACACTCCACTAAGAACCCCAAGACAAATGACTTGGAGTCGGATTATTAAACTCACAGACTTGGACTTGGACTTGGACTTGGACTTGGGATTACTAAGAAAGGATAACTAAACTTTGAGGCTTAGACTTGGACTTGGACTGGGGATTACTAAGCAAGGATAACTAAACTTTGAGGCTTGGACTTGGACAAATTACAATTGAAACAAACTCCTCTATTTTTTCTACTAAGTTACAATCGGTTAGAGATGTTTATGATGTCGAAGATCCAGGGTTATGAATCTGTGGATTATATCCGATAGCTCTTACCAGTTTGTTAATTTTTTGAATCATATCTGGTCCATACCCGGTTATCCGATTGATGCGGTTCCGTACCTGTGGGTACTTGAACCGGTGTGACCAAAAAAAAAACCTCCCCTAAAGTCCTAAAAATTAAAGGTTCGTACCAAGTCAATTTTATGTACTTATAAAATAAAATAAAATTCCTTTTCTAATTATAGGCAATTTATCATAAAGATGTAAATATTACTAACTAAAATAAAATTACCAATCTCTTAAAATCCTTTTTCGAAATGAAAATTATAATTTTAGACAAATATTTTTTTCCCTTAAATTATCAAATATTCCTTTAGACAAAAAAAATATAATTCAGTCATAGATATGAAAATAAAAGGAAAAAATAAAATAAACTTACTATCAAAATAAATTATCAAATATTCCATTAAGTAAATTATCAAAAAAAAAAAAACTTGAATTATCAAATATCTCTTTAAGCAAATTTACAATTACAAAATAAATCAATAATATATGAATAGAAAATTTTAGTCATATTAAGTAAAATTACACAATTGCCCCTGATTATGGATCGGTACAGGTAATCGACGATTCACCAAAAAATGAATCGGTACCCAAACTTATCTGTATGTGGACCAATTCAGTATCTGAATCGGTTGTTTAACCCGATTCGAATACTTTTCTTTTACAGTTCAAAATAGACCGATTTTATTAATTTTTTGGATCAATAAATTATTTTGAACACCCATAAAATCGGTGTTAAATTTCTTCTTGCATTTATTGCTCAAGCCATGCTTAAAATCTAAAAATCCATACATGATCTAGCCACTTACAAATGAATTTTAGCAACATATCTCACATGCCTAAGCTATCAATGTGCGAGACCTTTTAACATAAAAACAAATCAAAAAGTTTTGAAAATGAACCATATCTATGTCAGTGTAGCCCACGTCGGAAAAACATTGCATAAGAGACAGGTTGTCTCTTTCAATATATCACATCAGGCACAAAAAGAGGTATTTTCTAGTAAATATCTCGGACAGTAACAACTAAAGGCAACTTCGGAGAATTTCAGTAGATACAAAGAGAAGACGTTCCGGAGAACGAGGAATGCATAACAAATTTTTGTGAAATCAACCATGAATGAACTCTTGGAGAAAATTTTTATTTTTTAAAAAATAAATAAATAATCAATGAATAATAATTAAGTATATAAATTTTATTTCTTAAGTTTTTTACACGAAAATTTATATATTTTAAATATATTTTTTAATATCTTTGCTCCTTTCATTGTAAGTATTTTTACCTACTTTTTATTTCAATATTGTTTGTTATTTATTACAACATTATATATAAATATTATTTTTTATTAAAAAGTTAAACAAATTTAAGTGCCATGAGAATAACGTATTATAATTGCATTTTTCTTATAATTGCCAAAAATGCCTAAGTTATAATTTCATATAACATAGCCACCAATTAATTAAACAATTAAAAGTTATAGATATTTTTCATAATACTTATTATTTTTAAATATATCTGCACATTCTTTGTCATTATAAAAAAGATAAAGTCATTATCAAGTATCAAACATTATTGTATAGATAAATTATTTTGAAATGCTATTAGTAGCAAAAATATTTATAGGTAATCAAATGATATGTGGATGATAATTAAAAAAATGATTAAAATTTTTTTGACAAATAAGACAAAATGAATCTGGTTAAAATGTAAAGAACATATACATGATCAAACAAAAACCATGTCTTATATATATGATATGAAAACTAATGAAACTAATATATTCTCCATATTATAGATATGTATTATATAGTATATTGTTATTTTTTATTTCATAGTAATTAAATCATTATAAAAAAATGAAATAATAAGTTGTTCTTCTGTCTTACTATAAAATTCAACGAACGTTAAATAAAACAATCTTTTATCTTATTTACAATACATATTTATACTAACAAAATTGTAGTTCTAAAAATACCCAAAATTACACGTTGTTATTTTAAGTGAGATTTTATATTTATATTTGTATCACAATTTATTTTTCGCTTACATATTACGTAAAATATGTATAAATGTAGATAATTCATTGTTAATTATTTTTTATATCTCTTAAAAGTTATGATAACATTCATTTTAATACTCAATTGATGCTCTAAACTCTTTATACATATTTAAAGGCAAAAAATGTAATTAACTCCGATGTAAAATAGTTTTTATTTTTCTCTTAGATTTTTTATTTATAATTATCAAATAAGATACTATTATAACTATTTACAATTATAGATAAAAACTTATTTCCATAATATTGTACTTTTTTGAGATATATTTATATATTTATTATCATTAGTAAATGATAAAATCACTATCAAATATCAAACATCATTTAAGAAATGAAGCGTGTCACAATTCTTTTATTAATGAAAATATTTATAGAAGGTTAAATAATATATAGTAGTAATTACAAAATGATTAATTAAAATTTCAAAAAATATGAAAAATAAAACTAAATGTAAAGAACGAAGATATCAAATAAAAATTATGTTTCTTGTATAAGAAAATCAACAAATTAAACGAATATGTTCTGTATAATATGAATAAGTATCATACAGTATATTAAAATCATAATGAAAAAAGGTAAAAATAAAATTTATTCTTTTATCTTATTCTAAAATGTACAGAAAAATAATGAAAAAATCCTTTATATTACTCTAAAATGCACAAACACGAATGAAAAACATTTTTCTACTTTAGGTAATTCTAAAGACATCCAAAATAACATATAATTTCTATTCTAATTAATTTTTTAAACAAATGTGTAAATTAATTATGTATCCAGATAAAGAATATATTTGTATTTTTCTTGTTTCTTAATCTTATGATAATATTAATATTCTGAATTCTTCCATTTATCCTGAATGATATCAATTGTGGTTAATTCAAAATTGTATTTTGATATAGTATTTTGGTATACAAGTAAATTCGCATTTATTAAATATATAAACAAAATGAAAGCTAATTAAAGTGTATGGATTTATTTTTTTTATTTTTTGTCCTTTTTTTATTAATTCCTTTTATAATTTAAGAAGACATTTAATCTACCTCTTTACTGTGTTGTTAAATACTGAAAAATTGCATTGTAATTTCAACATGTAAAATCAATCTATATTTGCAATTATTTTAAAGTATTTAATTGCATGATTATATTTGAATAATTTATGTTGTATTTTACAATACTTACCTATTTATTTTTTTTCTATATTACACGCAGTATTCTTGTAAGTCTTGCAATAATTATTCAAAACTATTTTGGGCAAGTATGAACATATAATTGATTGAACTTTTTTTTACCTTATCAATAATTACTCTAAACCAATATTTCTTTATTGTTTTATCATATATTATAACAACTGGTATTATAGTTTACGAATTTGACATTTAAACTCAATATATTCCACAACTATAGAGTATTTTTACAATTATTATTTTAGAATATTTTGGAGATATGCATTGTATCATGGGTTGAACTTATTTTTTAACTCATCAATAGTTCCTCTAAACTAATATTCTATAAAATGATGTTATTAAAGATAAAATTTAGTAATCAAAATACTATTAAAGAGATATAAAATTAATAAATACTTTTATCTCAATTAAAGATTATGAGTTTTCTATTTTGTTCCTGAGCTTTACTTTCATTGCTCGGTTAATTTTCTTTTCTTCATGTAGGGCAGGGAAAAACTAATCAAAATCAATCATAATACAGACTTAAAATAAATAAGAAAAGGAAAATACTACCATAAACCCGGTCTTGGGTCCCACCCGTAGACCTCGCGGTCAAGATTAAATCTTATAGAATCTTGCTTACATCAGCTGATGTCACAGATTCCATAACATTTAATCTACACCACAGGGTCTATAAGTGGAGCCATAGACCAGGTCTATCTAAGTCTTTCCCATAAGAAAATAGTGTTATATATTCCATTATTTTTTCACTTTATATAAATTTTAATTTTTTTATTTGTATAATTATTAATTTAGTGATTTTTAAGTTGGAATATATTCAAAAATTCTATACTCATGGGTATATCTCTTCTATTAACCAAATTTCAAGTTAAAAAAGTCATTCTAATCAAAAGTCATAAAACAATTATAGTTGATCATTAATTAAAAAAAGTTGTGCTTAAAAATAATGTCGCTTGATTTGTCATCTTTTTCAATTAATCCCAGTCATAAAGGTAAGTTAAAATGTCAAATTCAACTTCAATGCTATCTTTTTATCAAATTCTATATGAATCAAATATTGTTTATGAAAAGTTTATTTATCAGACAAAATTAAATAAAAAATATTAGAATATAATAGGGGTAAAATGATCAACATGTTTAGTTGACATAATAAAAGAACTTTACTGGTCAAAAGATAATGTTAGGTAATTAACTGTCAATAACACTAAAAAAGGGATAAAGTGTAATTAACCATATATAATGCACACACACAGTAGAGAAGGATCTAATTAAACTTTCCAAGCTAGGCATACTTGAATGCACAACTAGAGAAAAGAAAATAATTATATTGAATTTGAAATATTTATAATAGTTATAAAAGATTGTTTTATTATGAATAAAAAATAGAAACAATTTGAACATGTATAAAATTTATAAAATATAATATTTTTATTTTATGCTTTGCTTAAATGTAAATGATTTTTCTACTCTTAAAATTATATACATTCTTATTACACATTTATGCCAAAATTTCATAATAAAATAAAGAAGATAATAATTTATTTTATTCATTAGCATTTCGTGCATTTTAGAGTAAGATAAAAGATATTTTCATGAACATTCAGTGCATTTTAAAATAAGACAAAAGAACAAATTATTATTTTATTTTTTTATAATGAATTTAATATATTATGTGATACCTATCCATAATATGGAGAATAAATTAGTCCAATCTATTTAATTTTTTATACATAAGACATAATTTTTGTTTGACTAATTTAATCTTTACATTTTAATTAGATTCATTTTTTATTTTTTGAAATTTTAATTATAATAAATATTTTTATACAAATCTAGATGTTCCATCTTATTATTATTTATGTCGAAATAGGTGGTTGTATCCCAAAAAATAAAAAAAATAGGTAGAATGGATAATGAATAATTTACTTATATTTTCCTACTGGTAATTCGAATTATATTTTATTATGGACGGGTACTTTAGGTATTACAAAAAAGTAGAGAAACACTTAAATATGTTTTCCTATTGTGATTGGGATATTATATTTCATTATGGGCAGGTATTTTAGACATTAAAAAAAGGGGAGAAACACTTATATATGTTTTCTATTGGGATTGGGAATTGAAAATTATATTTTATTAGACGCAGATATTTTAGACATTATAAAAAAGGGAAGAAACAAAAATTAGGAGAAATAACTCGAATATATATAATAGTATAGATGGATAGATAGATAAGAAGCCTTTTAGGACAAATAGGACAATTGCCTTTAATTATACCATAATACACGTTTTTTTAGGATATCATAAAACTTTTCTATTAGGATATCTACTTTCAAAAAAAAAAAAAATGCTTCTGTGATTTAGTTCAAACCATAAATGACATGCGACAAGTGGTTGAATTATGTAATTGAAAATTACAAGATTTCCCAACAGAAGGGAAGCAATTCTCGCACAACATCATTAGAGATAGGGTCAATTACACTTTACCCCTTATACTTTAATGTTACTAATATTTTATTTTCTAACATTACGCAATTGAGTCCTCCCATTCATTGTTCCAACTAAATTTTTTGATCATTTTACCCATATTCTATTCTAATCTTTATTTTTTGTTTTTTTTTGTTTGATCAATCAAATTTTTATAATGATTATACTTGATTCATGTAGAATTTGATATGAAGAGATATAAAATTAATAAATAATTTTATCTCAATTAAAAGTTATGAGTTTTCTATTTCACTCAGAGCTTTACATTCATTGCTTGGTTAGGGAAGCAAAAAACAAATCTAAATTAATTGTAATAAAAATTTAAATGAGATAAGAAAGTAATATTATATACTCCACTATATTTTTCACTTTATAATTATTATAACTTTTTATCATTTGAATGATTTTTTTTTTTTTTGTGATTTTTAAGTTGGAGGAAAACTTTGAGATTAAAAAGACATGTTTTTGAATTCAATCCAATCAAATCAAATACAATGCACAAAGTTTATCAGAGGCATTTTCTCTTCTTCTATTTATTTCTGTTAAATCTTAGTGGGGTTGAACTTTATAGTTTTTCACTTAATTCCATAAGTGAAACAAGCTATTAACACTAATAAATTTAAAAGAAAGAATTTAGATAGATCTACTATGACGAACAACTAATAGATTTATTAGACATTGATCCTAAACTATAATAACTTCATGTCATAACCAAAAAAAAAAAAAAAAAAAAAACATGATTAATCATATTATCATAGCGCCAAAACTTTTATACTTTTGCTTAAAATAGTTATAGATGTTTGATAAGTTCATAATTGTGCTATATTTTATGTTTCATTTACCACGTTTTTATGTGTTGTAAGCAAGATTTGATTTATTATTGAGCTTAATTTGTTATTCTTAACTTTTGTAGGGTTAAAGTGAAAAACAGTTGAAAAGGATGGAAAAGATGAAAGGAAATGCTAAGGGCGAAACATGCTCGAGTATGACGTTATTTTGGACACTGTTTCATATTTCAAGCATAACTTTCTAGTCCAAGCTCCAATTGAGGTGATTCAAGTGCGTTGAAAAGATAAGTGTGAGAAAGAGCTACAACTTTTGTGCTTTACACTTTTCTAAATTCCAAAAGCATCAAGTACAAAATCGAAGTCGAAGGCAAAGTTCAGTGTCAAGGCCCAGCGCACATGCGCCCAAATTAGGCAGCGCATGTGCGCTGAGTCCAAAAGGGAAAGTTTCAGCACTACTTAGGGCGCACATGTACACAATAAGGCAGTGCATGTGCGCCCAAAACAGCAGAGTCTCTTATGATTTTTAGATTTTTGGCTGATTTCTTCGGCTTGTTGGACTCTTTTTCATACGATTTCACATTCTTATCCTTAGACAATGATTGTAACCCTAATATGCATTTAAATACCCCAAGTAAGGTGATTAGAAGAGAGGACAACACTTTTATTTTCTTGTTTCGCTTGGGTTTTCAACAGAGAAATTAGATGTTCTCCCTCTATGGCACTTAGTGCCTAGATCCTTTTTCTTGGTAAAGAGATTTGAAGCCATGGCTAACTCTACTATTTGTGAGACTTTTTTGTCCAAGAAATATTGAACTTATTCAATTTTATATCAAGTATTGATTATTTTTCTGTGATTAATTTTATGATTGTTCTTTTTAACTTGTTATTGCTACAGAATATTAACTTATTAGAATTAATCTCTGGCTAGATTGTTTTAACTGCATGTGTTTAATTCAATCTGTGAAGCAACTAAAATTGATAATTGCTCGATTAGCATTATTGAATTTAGAAAAAATAATCAATTAATTGGCATAACCGCGTGTGTTTATGTTTAATTAGCCTAATTGTTCTTTTTGATTTTAATACTTCTATTAATTAATCTTTGGCTCATGTCTGGGTTAAATTAATTGTTAGAGTTAATTTGATCGCGTGTTGAAAATCAACCAACTTTAGAAAGAAATAAGAATCAACTTTGAATTGAAATTTGGGTTAATTCTTCAATTAGAGTTTGGTATAGAAATTGAATTATCTTTGGTGTCAAGGATCGACTAGTAAAATTGTCATGGTAGATATGATCCAAACCAAGATTCTTATCCTTATCTTACATCGAATTCTCTGTAGTTATTGTATTGTTTTAGTTTTTAGTTCAAAAGTATTCAAAAAGCCCTTTTCGTTTAGCACAAGAATAAATTTCGTTCTATGTGGGACGAACTCGACTCACTATTACTATATTATTCTTGAGAGATTGTTTAATTATGGGTGCCTACGACAGCATTCTACCAAAATTTTGGCACCATTGCCGGGGAACGGTTTGAATTATTTTTGTGCTATTTATTTCAATTTTTTTCTTTTCTTTCATTTTACTATTATTCTTCTACTAATTTTGTATGCCAGTGACGCGATCTGCTGGACAAGTTGAACTTCCATTTGATTCCGAAATACAGAGAACACTGCGCAAATTAAGGAAAGAATTAAGAGAAATACAATTAGGGGAAGAACAGTTGTTCAATTTTATCTTTACTGGTGATAAGGAACAATAAGAAGAGACGAACATGGCGCAACGAACTTTGAGAGAATTAGTAGCGACCACTGTAAATCAGCAACCTATTATACATTACATATCCTAAATTAGATGCAAATGTCACATACGAATTAAAATTTGGACTAATCCATCTATTACCTTCTTTTCATGGATTGCCAAGTGAAGATCTAAATAAGAATCTTAAGGAGTTTCATGTAGTTTGTACAAGTATGAGACCCACTGGAGTGTCATAGGAGCATATTAAATTGAAAGCATTTCCATTCTCACTCAGGAATGAGGCAAATGATTGGTTTTTCGACTTACCTTCGGGCAGTATTATAACCTGAGAGCAAATGAATAGATTATTCTTAGCCAAATCCTTTCCAACCTCTCGGACTGAAAATATCTGGAAAAAAATTTGTGGCATAAGGCAGTTCAATGACGAGTATTGGGAGCGCTTCTAGAAATTGTATGCAAGCTGTCCACATCATCAGATAAGTGACTCCTTATTAATCCAATATTTTTATGAAGGTTTGTTGCCAAATGAAAGGAATATAGTCGACGTCGCGAATGGAGGGGCGTTGGATAATCATTTAACTATAGACGCTGCTCGTGAGCTTATATCAAACATGGCCGCGTTCTCAAAAGTTCAAAACGACGTGATGAATCTTTCAAACGTGTTAATAAGGTAAATGTTTTATCTTTAGAACAACAAATGGCTAGTTTGACTTCTTTTGTATTACAATTGGCTTCAAGAACTGCATAGACATCACGACCTTGCGGCATTTGTTCAATTAGGGACACTCAACAGATATGTGCCCCACACTACAAGAGGAAGCCCAAGAGAAAGTAAATGCGGTGAGAGGATTTCCTAGGCAACCACGAAAAAATTATGATCCCTACTCTAACACGAATAATCCTGGATGTAGGGATCATCCTAATTTGAGATATGGGAATCTAGCATAACCTCAGACTCAACAGAATCGGCAGAATTTCCAACCATACAAGCTCTCATTTGCTCAAAGACAACAAGCTAATCTGAATAATTAATCTGTTAAGTCTTTAGAAGAAATGTTGAATACTTTAACCGCTAATGAACGACTATGCAATTCCAACTGGATACCAAAGCCAGTAATCAGCAGTTGCAGCACCAAATGGGACAAATATCGACTGCAATCAAAAGGTTGGAAGCGCAGAGTTCTAAAAAGTTGCCGTCTCAAACTGTCATCAACCCCAAGAAAAACATGAGTGCAATTATGTTGAGGAGTGGCAAAGAGGTTGAAGTGCAACGGAAAATAGTTCCTGAACATGTTAAGGCATAAGAGGAAGAGGAAACCAAGGCTGAAAAAAAGGTTGTCCCAAGCGAGAAGAGAAGCAGTGGCAGCGAGAAAGAAAGTGTTCCTATAAGGCTAGAATATAAGCCCGAACCCCCATTTCCTGAGACATTGAAAGAGTTTTTAAAAGATGATCCCAATAGGGAGTTGTATGAAACTTTTCATAAGTGCGAGGTAAATATCCCTTTATTAGACGCTATTAAGCAAATACATGCTAAGTTTTTGAAAGAATTATGTACCCATAAATGAAAGCAAAAAGAGAAGAAGGTTAGAAGAGGTGGAGATTGGGAGAAATGTATTGTCTATTATTCAAAAATCCCTACCTGAAAAGTGTAAGGACCCGGGTATGTTTTCTGTTCCTTGTAAGATAAGAAATACACAATTCGAAAAAGCCATGCTGGATTTAGGTGTATCTATTAATGTAATGCCATATTCTGAATAAAACTGGTATGGTAATTCAACTGGCTGATAGATCTTTAGCTGATCCTAAGGGAATTGTAGAGGATATCTAGGTTCAAGTAAGAGTAGTTTAGTTTTTCCTGTTGATTTTTATGTTCTAGAAATTGAAGAGGGTGAATCTAGTGCTCCTATTTTATTAGGAAAACCATTTCTAGCCACTTTCCAAATCAAGATAGATGTTCTTAATGGCACTCTTAGTATGGAATTTGGTGATACAAGTGTTCAATTTAGCATTTATGATGATGTTGAACCGTCTGACCATACTAAACTTGTTTCTGTAATTGATGTGTAAACCTCCAATACAGAAAATTTATGGCGATACCAATTGTATTAAGGAGGTCGACATGAACTGTGAAGAACGTCTTGAGGAAAAGAATAAGAACTTGTTGTAGCGAACAAGTAATGAAGGTCCTAGTACTTTACCACTTTCTAACAATAAATTGATGATATATGTTGTGTGGGAAACAATTTCGGATTACAATCACCTTCCTGGTCATGTTAAATACACATGTTTGAAGGTTAAGGAGAGGGTGATCATCTCAAATCTAACTTAGTAAACTCGCAAAAGGAGCAAAAAAAATTCTTCTAAAAGAACAAAGGAGATTGAATCCGTTATTTGTGAGAACTGTGAAGCGGAAGATCCTTGGACTAAATAATATGGGAGTAAATTAATTGATTGGAGGAGAGCATCAAGTCGAGCTAACGATAGTAAACAAAGGCATTGCATAGGAGACAACCCATGTCCATTTAAATTCTGTTCCGTTTATTTCATTTTGTAACTTTATTTTTGTTATTTTATTTTTAAGGTTAGTGTAGTTTTATTATGTTGATAATGTCGAGAAATCGATTCATTACAAAGCTAAACAAATAAATTGGTCCCAAAAAGGCTTAGTGTGTTCTGTGGGTGTTTTAGAGTAGAATTTTTATGCTATAAAAGTTGTTTTCAAAAAAAAAAAAAATTGAAAATTTGTTTCTGCCTCTCGCGCACATGCACGCTGAAGTTTCAATCCATCTGCGCGAGATCAATTTAGGAAATGTTCTTCCGCCTCGCGCGCACATGGGCACTCTAGGCCTCGCACATGTGCGTGAGGCAGAATAAGCACCCTAACCTTTCTGCCTCGCACTCACATGCGTGCTGAACTTGCAGCACCTATGCGCGCAATTGCTTATAAGGGTCGAAACCCTTTTTCATATAATATAACACACAAACCCTTCCTCTTCCCTTTCAAATTCCTCTCAACCCCCCAATATTCCGCACTTCTATTTCTTCCTCAAATCACTTCTAGTTCATCAATTTTACATCCAAAACCTTACTTTTTCGAGGGAAAATCACATCAAGGTATGACACATTTCATTCTCTTTCTTTACTTTTTCCTTTATGGGTTTACTTTGATTATCAAAAATGTTTTGATTTTTTATGCTTTGATTGATTAAATCTCTTATGGTTTGAACTTTCAATGTGTAATTGGAGTGATTTATGTTTGAATTGTTGATTGAGGATGGATTTCATGTTCATTATATACACAAAAATTTGCTTTTTATCTATGCATGCCATGTGTTTGATAAATTGTCTCAATGAATCAAAACATTAACACACAAGGCATTGGTGCATGATTTTAGTTCCAAGCATGTTGATCGTGCCATGTGATATCTTTTTGAGTAATTTTCATGCATAGGAATGTTCTCTGGAATGCATATAAGCCTTAGTTTTAGGCGTTATTTTGCTTGAATTTTCATGTATATTCTAAGACTTATAATTTAGGGAGTGGAATTTTGGTTAAGTGTGGGGTATTAAGTTAATATTTGGAAGACCATGACACTTATTTATATTTTGTAGGAATGGGAAAGACGGGAAAGAAACCAGTAACAGTACAATCTTTTGGGGCATCTTCGTCACTTGGTCTTGTTGAGACTATGGGACGCAGATTTCTTAATGATACAGCCAAACGAAAGTACGATGACAATATCTCTAAATGGGCTATGATCAAGGAGAGGGGCATTCAAGTCCCGTTGGCAGGGGTGCCCGATATCAAGTTAACCATTCGCAATCGTGGATGGGATCTCTTCACTTCCACTCCCATAGATGCGGTCATCCCGTTGGTGCGTGAATTTTATTCAAATTTTGCCCATTATAGCTTCGCCAAGGTATATGTAAAGGGAAAAGATGTGGATGTCTCTGCCAATGAGATTAATAAAGTATTGAAGGACAATTGTGTACGTCATGATGAATGGCCAGACACACGAAATACCAACATGAAGTTACAAGAACTCATAAGTGTTCTTTGTGATGGGAACGTTGAATGGACCTACACGGTGGATGGTAATGTGGCTCGGCATTTCAATGCTAATACATAGATTAAACCGGCTTGGTTTGTCTGGTTTAAGTTTCTTTGTGCTCGACTAATCATCTTGTACACGTCACTATGGAAAGAGCCAAACTATTGTATTGCATTGCTACTGGAAAATTCATAGATGTTGGTCAACTTATATGTCAGCAAATATGCTACTCCGCTACCAATAAGCAACCGGGTTTATGGTTTCTCCCTCTGATTACTGCTCTATGTTTGGAAAGTGGTATTGTGTTCATCCTTCTGAAGAAAAACTTAAGCCAGGGAAGTTACTTGCAATGGAGGGTATGAGAGCTCCAATTCGTACACTCGGTCCTAAGCCTCTACGTCACATGCAGAAGAAGCTACTAATCCCGAAGATGAGCCTGTGCCTGTGCCACAGTAGACTCAGGAAGAGCTTCTACAACAAATCCTAGCAGAGCAACAACGGATGAGCCACTGTTTTGATTCGTTTATTCAATACCAGTATACCTGGCAGTAAACCATGGAGGCTCGCCAGCTGGTCAGGGGGCAGGGAGAGGATAATCCATCAACGCTTCCACCTATTCCTCCTTTCCCACAGGATTTGGGGCCGCATGATCCTTGAGCTTTTCATGCCCTATGTTTTGGGCCATTTTCTTGATCTTTTAATTCTAGCAATTGATTTCTCGGATAATTTTAGTTGCTATTTTATTTTATTAGACATTTTAGTTAGTTTGATTTTAGGTTTTAAATTTCGTTTTGGTGTTTTCGTTTATTTTTGTTGTGTATTTCCTTAAGGGAGTAAGTTTTTTCTTGATTATTGTAGGATCCTTTTCTACAATTTTCTTGTTTTTCTTATTATCTCAAGGGAATTATTTGTTTTGTTCTGTTTTGTTTAGTGTTACTCCAGCTTTCATTTGCGACAAGGGATATTTATAGCACATACTGCTCCAAACACGAATTAAATCCAGAGAAACTTTCTTCTTCACATTTTTTGCTTTTATTTTTGCATTGAGGACAATGCTTATTTTTAAGTGTGGGGTGGGGGAGTAATTTGGATTTTTTAACAGTTGTTGTTGGTATATTTTGCTCAATTTTGCTGCAATATAATTTGACTTTTCCTTTTATCTAAGAGCTTGTCAAAATTTTTGAAAATTTTTGTGAATTAATTGACCATTTTTTAAAATTTTTGAAAGTTTTTACTTAACTTACTTTTCCCATTTTTTTGCAAAATAACTCTTTAATTGAACCATACATGAATGAGTAGTCAGTGTCAATATTTTTCATCACGATTTTCAAGACTTTTGAGTACTAAGCCATGCTTTAATTTTTGATTAGGATATTTAAAAAAATTTATGTAGACTCAATTATGTTGCATCCCAAAAATTTTCTACATATTATAATTTTGAAACTAATTTTTAGACTACCTGATTCACTACAAGAAAATTGCAAATTTCATGCGGATTTTCGCTGCGGATTTTTTCCCCAGCAATTATATACGGATTTTACTGCAAATTTTAGTTTTTTAGGTTTGAGATTAAAATTTTGCTACGGATTTAGCTTACATGGCAAGATTAGTGACGTATTAAGATTACAGGAGTATTCGCGATGCTAAAGGGTTGCGACCCTTATCCAACAATTGCGCAATACATACCTAATTTTTATACACATCTCTGTTGAATTCGCGAGAAATTTGCCGAAAATAATTCCGCGGACACTTGCTGCGAAATAAATTCGCGACAAATGGTCGCGATTTAATTCCGCAGCACATCTGCGTGGAACCGCAGCGGACATCTTTGCGGAATTAATTTCGCGGACACGCGTCTGCGGACATTTATTTCGCGGCGGTGTCTTGCGAATTAAATCGCGACCATTTTGCGGACATTAATTCGCGCGGGTGTGCGGACATTTAATTCGCGAAGACACTTGCCGCGAATTAATTTCGCAGCAATTCCGCACACGTGCGGACATTTATTTCGCAGCACACGTCGCGGACATTTATTTCGCGCGGTGTCTTTGCGGATTAAATCCGCACCATTTGTGCGACATTAATTCCGCAGCAGGTGTGCGCGACATTTAATTCCGCGCAGCACACTGGCTGCGGAATTAATTTCCGCAGCATATTTGCTGCGGAAATTGCAGCACACTTGCTGCGGAATTAATTTCCGCAGCATATTTGCTGCGGAAATTATGCTGCGGAAATTGCAGCACACTTGCTGCGGAATTAATTTCCGCAGCATATTTTCCGCAGCAAATCTCCCTGTCGGAAATTATTCACAGCTAGTGTGTATAATTTCCGCAGCATATTTGCTGCGAAAATTAAAGGTAATTTCCGCAGCAATTGTGCTGCGGAAAATTTCGCAGGAAATTTTAATTTACAGTGCAGAAATTCAGCACATTTTGGACAGATCTAATCAGGAAAAAATTACTTTTTCTCTCAATTTCCTGCACCACCCGCCACCATTCACCCTCCACATTTCTTCCAACTACCATCCACTATTTCCAAACCTAAATTTCATCCCTTCTTCATCATTTCTTTCTCTCCTCAAGCCATTTTGCTCCATCCTTCCTCTTGAAGAAGCCGAGTGAACTTGGTGTTCATCTTGGATTGCATTTATCCAGCCACCATCTCCTCTAGCTGCAACCGTGTACATCCTCAACCATTTCCATAGATTGATTGATCTACCATTTCAATTTTTGTTCTTTTATCTATTTTTTTTAATTCTTGTTATCCATCATTTTTGTGGCTGGTTTATTTTGTTATCCAAGATGAACACCAAGTTCACTCGGCTTCTTAAAAGAGACAGATTTAATTGACAGGAGTATAAATGGCTATGTTATTTTCATTTTTTTTATGCCTGAAAATTTCTGTAGGATTTTTGCAGTTTTATTTTTATTTTATTTTTATTTTGTTTGTTATCGTATAGATTTTTGCTATGTTATTTTGATTTTTTTTATCCCTAATTTAATAGGATTTTTGCTATAATTTTTGCATTTTTATTTTTATTTTTATTTTATTTTAATTTTTTTTATTTTGTTTGTTATCGTATAGATTTTTGTTGTGTTATTTACATTTTTTTTTCAACTGTTTGTTATCCATAATTTGTCGAGGATTTTTGCTCTATGTTATTTTCAATTTATTTCATATAATGACAATATTTAACACCTATACTATCATATACTAAATTTTTACTATAATAAGCAAGTGTCCAATTTTCATGAAATTATATGTGTATATGAGACTAGATTGGTACATTCATTACCTATACACTAGGAACTAAAGTGATTACACTTAAGTGCTAAAAGTTAGAAGTTTGAGGTAGTGAACTGTAAAAATTAATAATTTCGGGTGCAAAGTTCTAAACATGCATAGTTGAATTAGATAGTAAATGTCATTACACTTATTTATTGTGTGGGAACTTTAGGTAATGGACGCAATAATTTTTTTATATAAAGAGATGTTGAACAAAATATGATAACTATTGTTTTGTGTTGATCCATTACCTTTGCTTGTAAAGTGCCCTCTACCAATTATTCCTTCACAAAATTTAATGATGTATAAGTATAAGAAAATATCTAGGTCAGACATAGATATTGTTTTTGTATCTTGTATTAGGTATCAAGTAATAAATTATATTTATGATTTTCCAAGTCAAAGAACCCCAGTAAATCCCACATGTTTTTCGTTACTAAAATTGCTAAAGATTTTGTGGTATGTAATGTATCTCTTGGATATTGATTGTCTGGATCATATCTGTGAGCTAGCCTATTAGATTGTATAAGACTTCACAATATTATAACCTTACATTGGCCACATCCTTGGTTGTGTAATTAGGCATGGTAGAGGGCACTTTACATACAATAATTAATGGATCAACACAAAACAATAGTTATCATATTTCTGTCTCTTATACACATCTAGATGTGTATAAGAGACAGCGCAGGTACTAAAAAAATTTAAAATTTAATTTTAATCACAAAATTATAAATAATATCAAAGATCTGTCTCTTATACACATCTAGAACTTTTCCGTAATCCATTTCTACTTTCAATTCCAAAGTTTGGAATTATTTCATCTACAACAAGCAAGGAATTAATGTAGAACTCCTTCAATTGTCAAAATTTAGACTAGCATCAAATGGGTACAAATGAGCTTTAGATGCAATTTTGATTGAATCTTATACATTACTTAGTTACCCTTGTCTTGAACAGTGAAATCATACAATTTTAATGATGTATCTTAATGGATACTGATCATTGATCAACTTTGTAACTAGAAGTACTCACCGACTTATTATTTGTTGCGGTGATATATTCTTGGTGAAAGCAATTTTCTTACCATCGACATAGAAATACAAGGGTGGAGTACTTAGTATCAAAATTTGACAATCTTCAGACTTCAGAAAATTACGATAATCTGTAGCATTTACCCTCTAGAAAAAGAAAAATTCTAGCAACTTAATAGCACCGCGAATACTCCAACCAAATGTTCTTACACAGCCAATCAGAAAATGATGCATCGCCTAGTTGTCACAATGCATTCCCAAAGAACGAAGGTGGGAGAACATAAGTCAGGTCCTCTCCAGAAGCGTGATATTTAGGATTAGGAGCACAGTCCACTCCCTTAGTGCCGAACTACAAGCCCAACTGGAAAGGGAGAGATTGGAAAAGGAAGAAATGAAGAAAGAGCAAGCTTCACTACAAGCCCAACTATCTGAAACAAGAAACCAGTTGCATACTTTGATGGAGCGATTAGGCGTTCTTCCTGGATCCTCTCGCCACCAGCGTTCCCCACCCCTTGATGCAGATGGTAGCTCGGATGATTAGATTGTATTTGGTTGTTTACTTAGATAACTAAATGCTATATATGTATTGTATTTGAATTTGTTTCGTCGAATTGTTTTTTGAGATGATATTGCTCGAATGTGACATGATGATCAAAGCTATGCGAATTGTTTTTTGTGATGAAATTAGATGGAATGTGGCATGATGGTACAGGGGGATGAAAAAACCAAACAATACTAACAAAATTTTTCTGTGAAAATACCGAAACATTTGGGGATTTTGCTGCGGAAAATATATGGGGATTTTGCTGCGAAAATTATATGGGGAATTTGCTGGGGATATTTGCTAGGGATTTTCCTACGGAAATTATATAGGGATTTTGCTTAAATAATGAGCCTTATTTTTGTAATAGCAACATCATTTGCCTTCTTTCACTTAAACTTAATTTACCTACCCTTATTGAGTTTAATGGTTCTTTTAATTGTTTTATCATATATTAGTCCTTTAAGACCTCAAGATGCACATTATATGTTAAAAGAATATAAGGGTAGAAGTATGTGAGAAGTAGGTGGTGTGCATTTATGGAGTAAAATAGGGTATTGGAAAAAATTGTTCAAGAAAAAAATAAATATGGAAGTTTTTGATATTTGCAAGTAGTGCCCATCTCTGGTACCTGCATATTTGTATGTTGCGAATAGTACCTATCACTGGTACCTGCGTGTTTATATGTTACGGGTAGTGCCTATAACTGGTACCCGTACTGTGACTGGACTTAAAAAAAATGAATTATGATGTGATGTATATATATCCGGAAGAATATTGGCATATTTGGCAAATTCAAGGAAGGGGAACTTGTATGCTTTTTAGTTATTCAGAATTTTTTATAGGTATTTGTTACTCCAAGTGTGAGGTTGTGGATGTATGATATTCTGCGTGTGAAGAGAAGTTTTATTTTAATGTGGCGCCACCATTACTATAAAGCTCTTGTTCTTATTTTTTATATCCTCTCCCTTCTTTGGCTAATTAATATCTTAACCTATAGTTCGAGCTTAAAGTCCTACCTAAATTTAAATTGAATCACTTGTCTAGATTAGTGGAAAGATGTAAGAAGAGTGAGCTATGAGGTGTTTAGAAAAATTTTAAGGGTTTTCATGATTTGATCTAAATATTTTCAAATCTAAATTTTTGAATGGCTATACAAACATACACACAAATTTCATGTTTTGGTTTTTATTAGGACTTGAGCTCTTTGGTTCTTTGACTACTCTGACTAGTAGATTGATTGTTGATTATTTATGTGGATAGTTGAGGGAATATGTTGAGTAGAATTTTGTTATGCTTAAATGTTTAAATTTTATATTTGCTCGAGAATGATCAAAGGCTAAGTGCGGGGTAATTTGATATAAGTTCATAATTGTGCTATATTTTATATATTATTTACCACATTTTTTATGTGTTGTAAGCAAGATCTGAGTTATTATTGAGTCTAATTTGTTTATTCTTAGTCTTTTTAGGATTAAAGTGAAAAAGAGTTGAAAATTATGGAAAAGATGAAAGGAAATGCTAATGCGGAACATGCACGAGTATGACGTTATTTTGGATACTGTTTTATATTTCAAGCATAACTTTCGAGTCCAAACTCCAATTGAGGTGATTCAAGATGCGTCGGAAAATTAAGAGAGAGAGCTACAGTTTTTGTGTTTTACACTTTACCAAATTCTAAAAGAATCAAGGTTAAAATTGAAGTCGAAGGTGAAGTTCAGTGTCAAGGCCCAGCGCACATGCGCCCAAATCAGGCAGTGCATATGCCCTGAGTCCAGAAGGGAAAGTTTCAGCACTGCTTAGGGCGCAACTACACGCAATCAGGCAGCACATGTGCTCCTGGAACAATAGGGTTGAGTGATTTTTGAATTTGCCAAATTTGGCAGATTTCTTCGGCCGGTTGGACTCTTTTTCATACGATTTCACGTTCTTATCCTTAAACAATGATTGTAACCCTAATATGCATTATAAATACCTCAAGTAGAGTGATTAGAAAAGAGGTCGACACTTTTATTTTCTCGTTTAGCTAGGATTTTCAACAGAGAAATTCTTGATTATTCTTCTATGGCACTTTGTGCCTAGACCTTTTTTCTTGGTAGAGGGATTTGAAGCCATGGTCAATTCTACTATACTGTGAGACTTTTTGTCCTTGAACTTATTAGATTTTATATCAAATATTGATTATTTTTCTGCGATTAATTTTATGATTATTCTTTTTAATTTGTTATTGCTGTAGAATATTATGTTATTAGAATTAATCTACTACTAGATTGTTTTAACCACGTGTATTTAATTCAATCTATGAAACAACTAAAATTGATAATTGCTCGATTGGCATTATTGAATTCAGGAAAAATAATCAACTAATTGGCATAACCGCATGTAGGTTTATATTTAATTAGCTTAATTGTTCTTGTTGATTTTAATGCTTCTATTAATTAATTTTTGACTCGTGTCTGGGTTAAATTAATAGTTAAGGTTAATGGATTGCATGTTGAAAATCAACCAACTTGAAAAGAAATAAGAATCAACTTTGAATTGGAATTCGGATTAATTCTTCAATTAATGCTTGGTATAGAAATTGAATTATCTTTGGTGTCAATGATTGACTAGTAAAATTGTCACGGTGGATATGACCGAAACCAAGATTTTTCATTAGTTATTTAATTTTTAGTTCAAAAGCATTCAAAAATCTCTTTTTCATTTAGCACAAAAATAAACTATGTTCTCTGTGGGACGAATTTGACTCACCACTACTACATTATTCTTGAGTATATATATATATATATATATACTATTTAAATTACTCTCTATTTAGTATAATAAAATTATGTTATAAAAGTTTGAAATATATATAATAAATAATAGTAGTATTAATCTTTCGTGCTTTCCACAGCCAGGTTCCACCAGTTCTCCATATATAATTACTTGAAACAAAAAAAACATTGACCCAGAAAATTGTTCGACTGGCCAAAAACCTAACACTAGAAATCAAGCAGTGGGAGTTGGGGAACAAGAAGACGGAGAAACTGCGCTACTACGCCGAGGTAAACGCAAGGAGATCCGAGAAACCACCTGGCTTTTAAAATCACAACATAAGCTTATATTCATCTGGGGACTTTAAGACACTTTTTGAACAACACGTATGATTCACAGAGTGTGGTGACCATCCAACCGCTCCAAACCATGAATACAATGAGTACAATCTCACTTGCGTTACTCAACTTTCCTATTTCATCTTTTGGTGCTATTATAACAAGTGCTATAGCATAAGTTATAGTTATGGCCGCAATTGCTAACCACATGATAAAGGCCAAAAGTGGCATCAAGTACTTGCTGGGGATGCCCGACCCACGAATGAGCAAAATAATGGTGCTTAAAGATGAAACAAAATCTGCTGTTGTATTTGCACAAATAAAATGCCGATAATAATTTGGATGCCTTCGTGCCATAACAGCCTCTCCGATTTTATATGGATCATCTTGCCAAAAACCTCCTGGAGGGCTTATTATAGCTTGAAAAGCCATTGTTGCAATAAGTGAGGCAACCACCATTACTACTTCTCTGCTTTTTCCAAACCACTTGAGCTGTTCGAGCTTCCGAACTTTAATAGGGGATGGATGAACATCCTTGCTTTTTAATGCTCCAGAGTGTTGAAGTAAGTGTGAAATTTCACAAATTTCGGTAACTAGGTCCAACTCGGTTTTACCGCTTGCATTCTTAACGTTCACCTGTACTTTAATGTCAACCAGCAAGTATTTGACAGTCTGCATTTTCCAATTTTGGAATTGATGATTTGTTTAAGGGTCTGAATGGTGTTTTATTTAAGTTTTAGGTTGTACATATAGACTTTTTTATGATCAAAATGCATTTAATTTGATTGTGTTTACAAGTAACATTATTAGGAGTAACTAGATTTTATCCCATGTGTTGCACAAAATAGTATAATAATTATGTGTAGTAGTATTTTTATACAAATTTATTTATGTCAATTAACAAAATTTTTTAATTTTATATTTCACTTACTGTGCTAAATTTGAATTATTTTCTTCTTTAATCATTCTAAAAAGACATTATCTTCAAAAATTGACGAAATTTTCTGATAAAAAAAAATCAAATTAATGAATATTTGTTGTCTAAAATTGTCGAGTATTAACATATTTATGAGTATATAAATTATAATGTATACTACGCTAACTTACTTCATATGATTAAAAAGAAAACAATTCAAATAAAGAGATAAAAGTTATTAGAAGATAGATAAATAATAAAAATTTTATTTAAGCAGAGAGAATTATTATAGAATTTGACTGATTAGTAAAGAGAGAAGAATTGAATATTAATTGGGTAAAACCCTAGTATCTAGTTGACCAATAGGTACTCTTCAATTTAATATGCCACGCATACAATAGAGACACCTCTTAATTTTAACTTTAAATTTTTTTAGACCAATAAGACTATGAATATTCAATTAAGCCAATTATTTTTGCGTTTGTTGAAGATGAGCGATTGAAAAAGTCCTTTAAAAATTCATTTCCAAGTTTTTTGTTTCAAAATATGTTTAAAATTTTGGTAACTGTTCCGCATGGTACATGGATGGTTGCTTCTTAAAATTCTATTTCAAAGTAATAGATAATTCAAAAGAATTTATACATTTTTTTTAAACTTGAATAGATGCAATTTAACCTCTTTTGTGTACATATGTTTAGATGGTTAGGTACCAATTCTCGAATGAGAAGGAGAAGATGGGGACAAATGGTAAAAGGCAAAACTAAAAGCCAAAAAAAAAAAGAATACGAGAAATCAAAAAGTAATAAAAGAGAGTTGAATTTGGAAAGGCAACAAGATAAGAAACAAAGAAAAAAGAACGGTCTAAATTTTCTTTACTGGGGATAATGTTATATTTTTGCATAAATTGTTTTCTTTGACCAGAAAATCCTTCACAATGAAAACGGTTTAAAAGGATGAAAAAATGGTAAATTATTCTATACCTGTACCGGAGAATTCTTACATAAATCAGTTTCAGAGACAGATATTATGATATTGAAATATCATATTTTGTCTCCACATCACTTTAATGAGTTATGTAAGAAAATATAGACCAAAAGATCCATGTAAAAAATTTTCATACCCATGTAATTTAGCGGTTAAGGCACATAATTCTAGCAGGAAAAAATTTAGGTAAACTCGGTTTTTGGCCTCACCTGTAAACTTTGTGGTTAGGATTAAAACTTAAAAAATCTTGTTTACATCAAACTGATATCATAGATTCTCTAAAGTTTAATCTACACCACAGAATCTACAAATAAAGACAAAAATCGGATCTACCTAAGTCTTTGTCATTCTAATATATTCCTTAAACCTATCTAATGCCCCTTTTATACCGGGTAAAGTCAAGTGCAAACACTAACTGTTTCATTAAAACTACGGTCAAACAAAAAAGTGAAAATTTTCAATTAAATAAATTTATTACCCTTAAATCCAAATATTATTTTACCTATTCTTTTTTCTTTCATTTTCCTTTGTCTTCCTAATCTTTTTTGCCATTCTTTCCTCTATCCCTTTATTGTGCGAATATTCTAAATCACAGAAAGATACATAAAAATTTTCTTCTTTTTCATGGAAAAATTGTTTTGGTGCTAAACTTTCCTAGAAATTTTTATTTATTTTTTATTTAAGTTATACACTGACTTGGAAAAATAAATAAAAATTTTATTTGGTAAAGTTTGAAGAAACAAATAAAATTCTCCTTATTAAGAAAAATAAGCACCAAGAAACATTTTGAGAAAAATATATTACTTGTGTTTTCAATTTCTAAAATATTAGACAAAAGATTTGCATGAGCAAATTAATTAAAATATAGGAAAATGAAGAAGAACAGGAAAAGGAAAATTAGAGGGAAAAAAAAAAGATCAAGTAAAATAATATTTGATTTATGACTATTATGTATAGAATAATTAACCCAAAAAAAAAAAAAAAAAAAAAAAAAAACACACATAATATTTATGTGTAGAATAATTAACCAAAAATAAATAAAAAATTGTACCTCATTTTGTTCATAGTATACGGCGATCTATATGGTCATAAGAGACTTATTTTTGGCTTTCACAAATGTTTGGAAATTTTAACATGTTGACTAGTAACTTCAAGGCATCCAACCGATTATACTTGACACACAAATGCAAAATGGTCCCTCCGCCTTCCGTCTTCTCTAGAGCAGCTTGCTTTGCGGCAAGAATTAACAATTTCAAGACATCCAATTTTCCATACATGGCAGCAAGATGTAAAGGGTTTCTCCCACTTCGATCTCGAGCCATACACATACAATAAAAAGAAGTATTAACTCTTAAAATTTCTAATACAAACTCTAGATTTCCCAGCATTGCTGCTATATGCAGAGGATTCTTATCCTCGCAATTCAAAGTAGCTTTATCAAGAATAAGTGTGTATAAGATCTTCTTGAAGTAATTGATGGAGAGTGGTGGCATCACCTTGAATTGCAGCTCCATGAAGCCTTTCTCCATTATCTCTTCCTCGATCTCTAACAAGTTTCCTGTTTAACGCTTTAAGTATCTCATATATTTATGCAGCTAAGAGCTGAAGATTTATATTAAAATATAGTAGGGTAGCTCCTGGTTGACTTTATAGGAACGAAGTCGTCTTTGTAAAGTAGATAGAACTTTCCTTTTATTAGAAAATATTTGTACGAAATGTTTGTTCAGATACCGTTAGATTTTGTTCACGTGTCACTAGTTTAATTGGAATTAATTTTTTTAAATTTTTTTATTTTACGAGAGAGAAAAATACGAGATTATAATTTTTTAAAGATAATTATAAATATTTATAGAGAGTTATAAATAGGTTAAGATCTTTGATTATAAAGATCTAGATGATTTATGTTGGAACATTTTTGCTCAAACAAATTTAATTTCTCGTGCCATATTTTCTTCGATTGTCTGATCTTAATTGTGATTTTTCTGATGTAATTCTGACAAAGAACAAGTTGAATTGAGATTTTAGGAAGTACTAAGGACGGAAGCAGAGAAAATCAAATATGGTAGAAGGTTCTACACAGAGGTGACGGGAGCTGCGGATGAGAGAGGTGAGCATGGAGGGATCAGGGGAAGGATCTGACGAGGGGGAAAAAACCTTCGCTGTAGAGCCCAGTGACAAGTCAAAAAAATTGTCTTTCAATAAGAGAGGGTAATTTTGTCAATAAAAACAAAATTACTTTGACTGGAAATTAATTACTCTGACAATAATACCGACTTTAAAATAATTATATGACAAAATTTGATTGATCATCATATTCATCATAATTTACTTTAAAGTATTCCTTTATATGAGATAATTTCACTTTCCAAGCTTGTCATAACTATATATATATATATACCTTCCCTCATAATTACAAAATTACTCAAACCTACCTTGTAGAATAGTCTTGTTCCTGTCACCAACTCTAGAAGGAGTATTTGGATGCTTTTGCCCTCTCGATTTATTTTAATATTTTATGGATATTCTGCAATATATATATATAGTACAAGAATTTTTTTATTAAAAGAAAGCCCTCTTGCTTTTCTTATTACGTATGTATATAGACAACATGCTCTAATTTATTAACATATGTATTGGTGGGAAAAAAAGACTAATTTAATTTTTTATTTTTAGAGTTTTGACCAATCTTGCCTTATCTATTACAAAAAATATCAATTTGGGCCCTTATTTTTTAAAAACTATTAACAAACCCAATTAGAAATCACAGACAAACTAATGCAATAAGTATATCATAATCAGGAGACCACACGTTAACTCGTAATAGATGTGTTGCTTATGGGTCCCATAATTTGTACACAATTTCTGTTTTAAGTCTTATATTGATTAACTTTTTAAAAGGTGAAAGCCCAAATTAACCTCACTATAAGAAAACAGGGCTTTAGTCACTAGGTCAAGTTGTCACAATAAGTGGAAGAAGTCGTCACTAAAATACTTTAGTGATGATGACTCAACTCGTCACTTTACGTGGCTAAAGGCTCAATGCTAAAGGTTCACAGTAACGACAAATCAAAGTCCTCACTAAATGGGTGTTTTTAGTGGCATCTACCATTTGTCACAAGATAGTAACAAATTTCCATGGTCTAGTCATAAAAGGCCCTAAAAATGATCATTAAATGCGGTATGTCGTGGCTAAATGTTATATTTTGTGACGATAGGAAAATGTCACTAAGTATATACTCTGTCAATGCATTTAGTAATGACATTTGTGACGACAATAGTCACAAAATATGCGTTTGGTTAATGCAATTAATGATGATATTTGTGACGACAGGAGATAAGTGACTAAATATGTATTCGGTCAATGCATTTAGTAATGCCATTTTGTGACGACAGACAGTAGTCTCTAAATATGTGTTTTATCAACGCAGTTAGTGATGACTTTCGAAACTTTTTTGTGACAAGTTGAATTGGTCACTTCCAAAGTTTTTAAACCAGAACAACAATGGCAATTTTCCTTGAAAAATTGATTAATAACAATGCAAAAATAAAAAAAAATAAAAAAAAACATCGACATTTTATTAAAATTCAATTATAAAATTTATAACCTACAAAATATGATTTCATTGCCATAATCATATTGCAACATAATAACACGAAAGAGTACTAAATAACTATAACTATTAAGTTTTTATAAGTTTCAACACCTACTAGATTACAATATCCATGTCTTCGAATGTAGCTAGCATAAATTCAGCAGTTTATAAGAGGCAAACAAGGCCTGCAATATCGAAAGCATAGGTAAGAAAAAAAGTTACATTGTTTCCCAAATAAACTTGTTTGTATGAGTTTCAATGCAAGTCACTACAAGATAAATTACAAGGGAAAAAGAAAACATGTTAGTTAGTAAATTTATTAGGTCGATTAAAGTATAACAACTGGACTTATTAAACAAATACCAAATTCAATAAATAGTTGTTCAATATAAGAGACAGGTTAGTAATGTAGATAGCCATTACAACAACTTATCTCTTTTAATTTCCATTAATGAATGATAGTGTAACACCACAATATTTTCAGAATATGCTCAATTATGTGTAACAATTATAGTTTTTCATTTTGGCGAAAGATAATATATAATTGATTACAGCAATGCATCCACAATCCAAAAAAAATGTAGAAGGTAAATGGATGATAATTTACACTTTTTTCGAACTGCATTGCTATTAATAGACCAACTTTCTTAATAAGTGAATCCATCTTCGCATTGGTAGCCATTTGTTAGCCTTTGAACTCTTTGATCAATTTTTGTTAAGCATTAACTTGCTGGACTAAAGCTGAAGCACATTCTTCGGCTTCATTTGCTCTCTGTTTCTCTTTTTCTACTTCAGTGTGATACCTTTCAAAGGCAAGAAGCAGTCCCTTTGGTGCTGACCGACCCCACACATGTCCAAGATGCACTTAAGCTCTTGCAAATAAATTTCATTTGGTATCAGGACAGATCCTATCATACACGGTAAATTTTTTAATTTTTCCTATAATGATGGAAATCCTTCGTTATGAGTTTTAAAATGTTCAATGATACCAATTAATCATGTAATAATAACTCTAAGAACTCACTAGCATTTTATCAACCTTATCCTTAAGGGTATTTTGCCCTTCTTTATTGGAGAAATGAGCCATCCTGTAAGCATCAATGCCAGAAATATCTTGGCCTTCAACCCTCCTCTATGGCAATTTCAATAAATATTTGTTAAGGCGAGAAACATATAAAAGAAGATTTCATGTAAAATAAGTCATATTATGTATACCTTTTCATCAATCATCCTTGCAATTGACTTTGTCCCAAAAGTAGTTGGAGTTTGACATTACACATCTAGATTTTTTTTTGATTTCTTGCACTTTGATCCTAAAAAAAAATAATAATAAAAAAATTGAAAGGTCATATACAAACAGAATTGTATCATTACAAAGTACTATGGTCATAACTTAAAACTAGTGAACTTTTTTAATAGGCAGTCACTTCAAAATCTATTTAAGGTTGATGCCTTGATTAGCATAAAAAATCTCTTTTCTTAATCCAAATAACTTTACACAAATAGAAATCTTAGTAATACTTGATTCTAATGGCTAGTTGAAATAATTTAAAATTTATGACTTCTAATACACAAGGACTTGCTCTTCCTACCACCCTATACAATATTAAGTTAATTATACATCAAGACGAACAATCTCATATAAAACATTAAGACATGAGGATAATAACTTGATTATCAAACATTTTCATTTGACTCGGTCCTAGAGCTAATGTTACAAGTTCCAAGACCAAAAATACAATTTACTAATACCATCCCATTTTATTCAACAATTTGCTCTTTGTTATAATCCACTTCAGTAAGTAAAAAATCTCAAAATTAAATACAAAATTCTACCAACATATTCAACAATATGTCATCAAGATTCTTGCTTTAAGAAAAACAAATGGACAAGCTAGAAGCAACTGTCTTAGTGACATTCCAGATGGTCTATCGCTCACAAATCTATACTCTATCATTCAAAATTTCAAACTACAGACTTATATCCTATGAAAGTACGAACTTATAGAAAAAAAATAGAAAATAAAAGAAATTTAAAACTAGTGAATTTACCTTGAAAACTTTAGAGTAAAATTTCTCACATAATTTAATCCACATCTCCTTCTTAAAGCCCTTAGGAACACGCTTCATTGCCTTCTCTTTTGATGGATACTTCCGAAAGTGCTTATGTAACCTATGTTTAAACGACTTCATTTGAGAAACAAGCTACTGCTGAATACGTTTTCTTGCTTCTAGACTTTTTCCAACCTTATATAGTTGCTACATTTACAAAAATTATGAAAATTAAATGAGTTTTCTTTGGCTATTAAGACCAATATTGTATAATACTTGAACTAATTATGAAAGAATCAATATAGTGCAGTTGTTGTACATGTCTTCCTTCAACTCTGAGCTCAATTTTGACCATGTTGGGTTACTCAAAGCGGCAAGCTTTACAAACAATACATCCACTCTCATTTATGAAATGCTATACATCATCCCCAACTACCCTTCCAGATACTTCATCTATGCAAATAGTCAAGGGTGAGTTTTGCCTCCTTCTGTTGGCCATATTGACATTCCTCGTAGGACCCCTCTTTGCCAATGCAACCATTTATTTATTATAAGACATAGAAATAGTTAATATTGGAAAACACTTTTGGGGATTGACATAGAGAAAATCGATGTACTAATTGCATTGCATAGAAATATACACATATGAATTTGAGAAGTCAATACCCGAACCATACGATATTCTTGTTGTATTCATACCCTAAGAAAGAAAGAAAGAAAGGCCCATAGTAACAAACACTAGTATGGTGCGTTCCTGACTTCTTATTTTAAGTAAAAATAGAGACTAAGAAATAAAATAAAAAAAAAAATGCACCCACCCAACGAAAGGAAAACTGCAACCCCAGCTAAAGAAGAAAAAGAAAAAATAGAAATAATTAAAGTTGTTGAGTATAAATGAAGGAAATGTTTGCTCATTCGATAAACAAAAGGGCTGAATCACTTGGGAGAGATGTTTGCTCTTCCTCATCTTCTTCATTATTCTCATAGTGGTTGTGCATATCTTTTACATTATTCTTATGGTGGTTGTGCTCATCTTCTTCATCATCCTCATAGTGGCTATTCTGCCCAACTATAGGTGTGAGGGGCTGCTCGACACAATTTATCTAGGCTATCAAATTTAGCGATTATTCCTGAACTTTTGACTACATTTCTTTGTGAAACTGGCTGCTCTATTTCATTTTCTAATTTATCCCTAAGATAGAAAGTAGTGGTGACCTTTGTTAGGTGTGAGGCATGTACTTTGTCTGGGAGCAGATTGCATGACTAGACTTTTCATCGGACGTGGATCTATCCTACTCTTACTTAGTGGAGATCGAGCAGCACTTGAACCTGCCTCACTATTCACTCCTATAGGTCAATTAACATTTGGAAATGTTCCTTTCTTGCTAGGATAGTCCTTTTCTTCCAGGTTCAACTATTTGCAGAAAGTAACAAAAGGTCAAAACATCTACTATTAATAGAAGTCATTTGTAACTACTAATGGAAAAGAACAAAAGAAGAAATAGTATAGCAAAAAAAAAATTGATGACAACTTATGTATACAAATTAATATGTTGCACGTAAACCAGTAAACAACCACAAAATTCCAAAGTAATTCAAAGCATCTATTTACAAAACACTAGTCATGAGGCCACAAGTCCTCATTTTCATTGTTAGAAATTGATTGATTTTCAACGATGTCATCATCATCAATAAAGTCATTATCAAGAATTAGAAAGACCCTTGATGAACCCTTCGTCGTATTGGTGTGAATTGAAATAGAAGGCAAAATCTATAAAGACAAAGTGCCTCTTGCAAGAGATGGCACGTTGAATTTCAAATAAACAACTAGGTCTATGCTTGGTTCTTCTTTTTGATAAACTTCTTCATCTAACCCTTCGTTTAGCCATTGTGGAACAATCTCGATCATATGAGTTACGATGACTAAACCTTTGTACAAAATGCCAATGGCTGACAAACCTAAGATCTTTCAAATAAAAATGTGTATTGAACTTGGTCCGCTAGAATATAAGACTGATCATGGTACCATGTTCTAGAAAAATTTTTCTTTTATTGTCTCATATACACATCAGATGTGTAATCCCTCCTATCTCCAGTTTTTTACCATTTACATTTGAATATCAATATCTTTTTCTTTCCTACTAAGTGTTCAACTTCAATAAAATCCTCCAATACCCAAAAAAATCAATTCTTGTAAAAGTTTTTCAAAATTCTTTTTATCCTTGAACAATCAAAATCATATTTAAGAAGTCTAACTAAAAAAGAACTTACTATCTATTTTAACTTTTAAGCAAAAACAACATTTAATCCCTAAAAATATTCAAAATTAAGGAAAAAAATAATCAAATTTAGGGTATATATAATTCTAGTTTTCAAGAGTTATTAGAGATGCTAAAATTAAAGGGCGTAAAGCATGTAATTAACCAAAGGGTATATTTGTCTATTTGACCAAATTTTAGGCATCATTGAGTTGACTATAAGTCTAGCGAATTTAGTGCTTAAAAAATAACTAAGGACTAAAATGTCATTGACGCTAAAATTTAAGGGGATTTTGTATAGAAATTTTTGTCCAATGTCAAAGGCACAACTAACCCAAATTGAAATTGGTTAACTGAATTCAAAATAATTACATGATTCGAATTTGGGTAGCTAAATTTCTACCAAATTGAATTTAAAATCAAAATTGATTAAAAGTTTTAGAAAGTTTTTTCAAATTTTGGCCGATTTTGATTGTTCGATACTCACCCCGACATGGAGCCCACATCTTATGTGTCTTGTTGCAAATATCCATACAAGGAAAAAAAGAAGAAGGTATTTTCAAGTAAATATCCCGAACAATGACATAAACAACTTCAAAGAATTCTCATAGATTCAAGGGGAAGAGTTTCTAGAGAACGAGGAATGTATTAAAAGTTTCTGCTATAAAGCAAATCGAGAAGAATCATAAGCTTCTTATATGAAATGAGAAGCTGTTAGAGCAAATAAGAAAGGAAAATGATATTTGTACACTTTTTTTAGCATTTTACACACCTTTATCCCTTTTTAACCAGTAAAATGACTAAAAACCTTTCATCTACATTACTCCATTTTTATATACCTAAAATGCCTTTATTTTAGTATTTACCTACTAGAATAAATTTGAAAAAATTATATAAGTTTTAAATTTTATTTATAAAAACTTCAATTTGTATAGAAATTTTTGTTTGAACTTAAAAAATGATATAATTTATATTTATATTTATGCATATGTTTCATATTAGATTATAAACTATTGGCAATTTACACAATATATCTGTGCATATAGAATAGCATATATGTATATGTATGTATATATGTATACTTTATTATATATTAAATATTTTAATGAAATCAAAGTCCTAATCGAATCAGAACAACCAGATCTATATATGATTTATGTATTATAGCAATAGCTAAATAGATTTGAAAAATTGAATTTATACATGGATCTATATCGGATAAACGAGTTCAAAACAAGTGTGATCTGGGTCTAGGAGGATGGGATATAGATCCGGATTCACTTGTTACAAGCCCGTTTATCCGGTCCAGATCTATGTATAAATTCGATTATCTGGTTCGATCAGAACAGATGTTTATCCATTATAGATAAAGATACTTAAATTCTTTTCACAAATCTATTCTAGTCTGTATAATACATTAAAATATTTAATATATAATAAAATTATATATATTAGTTATCCTTTATGCACAAATATTTTGCATAAATTGCCAATATAGTTTATAATCTAATATAAAAATATGCATAAATATTAATACGAACTAAGTCTTATATTTATCAATTTCAAAAAATAAACTATATAAAAATTTGAAGTTTTAAATATAAATTTTCAAAATTGTAAAATATTTTTAAATTTATTACAGTAAGTAAACATTGAAACAAGTGCACTTTGGATATATAAAAATGAAGTGATTTGGATGAAGGGTTTATAGGCATTTTGCTTGTTAAAAAGGGGATAGGGATGTATAAGAGACTAAAAAAGGTGTGCAAATATCATTTGTCATAAGAAAATAGCCTTCATTAATAGCAAATGCACGTTTTCTGGGATATCATAAAACTTTTATATTAGGCTAGTAGAGTTTGATACCTATCTTATAGGTCTTTGCCCACTGTTTAATAAGCTAATTTATTTTAAGAATATAATTATTATTGATACACAACATGGAAATATACAAACAAAAAAAAAATTTTTGTCCATGTACGAGCAAAAACACATGAATTTGAACATAACCAAAATCAAGCAATAAGATTATCTAACTTGTTGATCTTTTACAAATAATTGAAAATTGATAAGAGCAAATAGCCTATTCGATTACTAAACTATTCTCTGATCATCGAATCAGTCATCAAACTATTTTAGTGGCTAAATAAGTCTTCAACTTCTAAAAATATGCCTACAAGTTCACTCCATCTATTTTTCTGTTAATTGTTCCGTTAATCCGCTCACATGCAAATCATGTGAGTTTTAGTTGAGACAAGATTGTCTAATCACTAGCTAACCCTAACTTTTAAACTTTCTCTTTCCTCAACCGCCTCCATCCCCTTTCCTCTCCCATCCAAAAGAAGCAATAAGACGCTCATTAGTTTTCTAGCCCTAGATTCTTGAATAATGTAGCAACATACAAAGATAAAGTTGGCCCCGAAACATTATCAGTACTTTTAAGTAGTAATATTATCCCATTTTGAAGTTTCTCAAAGATCCATTTTCATCAAAAAGCAAAATTTTCAAGCAATACAGCAAAGCCACTACCACAATCATCCCTTAATACTAGTTGAGATCATTCAATCTTGGTGATATTGAAACAGATGTCTCTGGAGACATGTTATTAGCAAACCAGAGGCAAAATTTATCAATAATTTTTGGGAATTGGATTTTTCTTGAAATTAAGGCCTGGTTTCTTATACTCTTGTACACATCGTAGATGTCAGTTTCAAATTGATGACAACTAGGAAAAGCTTCAACCTTGGTAAAAATCTTGCTAGCAGCAAGCCGGTATTCGGTTGTCTTGATTCTCAGATCGAGATTGTTGGCCTTGGCTTGAAAATTGAGCTCCCAAGCCGGTATTTGTAAATTTGTAGTTATGATATAAATAGAATTAGTGGGTATGTGTTGCAATTTAAAAAAAAAAATTTAGCGCTACTGTAGCAACGCACATACGCGCTACTATAGCAGCGTATGTGCACTGAAGGCAATAGCCAGTAGCCAGAATTGTTCAGCGCACATGCGCTGCTACAGTGTACGCATGTGCACGCTAGATGTGTATAAGAGACAGTAGCGATCGTTTGAAAATTAAAAATAGGTAAAATGGAGAGAGTTGTAACTTTTGATTCAAGAAAGGTGTTCTATGGATTGAAAAGGTGTATTCCAATGGATTCCTCTGACCTTCCATCTCTATAAAAAAGAGTTATATCCACCAATTCATTACAATTTCATTGAAAATTAAAAACCTGTCTTTTCTCATACATTGTTCTCAGGAAGATTTTTAAGTTTTGCTATTAAAAATCTTCAAGAATTTGTTGTATCCTAGAGGTAGAATGCAATTGTCCCTTATACAAACTATTGAGTATAGAGACAGGGCAATCAAAACCTTAAGAAAAATGATATACACGCCTAGAATTCTACAGGTTTTGATATTCCCAAATTCCAAAGAAAAACACTTGTTTCTACTCCATTCTTGCCATTTTATTTCTTCTTTTTTTAACAATCTTAAGGTTTTGATTTGTGAGTAATCATGGAAATAAGTTGTGAGTCTACATTTAAAGTAATGAATCAAGATTTCGTAAAATTGGATCGTCTTGATGGAACCGGAACAAATTTCAACTGGTGGAAAGACAAGATGATATTTTTCCTCACTGCACTAAAAGTTGCTTATGTTTTGCACCCTGCATTGCCTAAAATTCCTGCACCAAGTACTAGAGATGCAAATGAACTCAAGTTGCACAATGGGAGAAAAGGAAGGAGGATGAGATTGTGTGTAGAGGTCACATTCTCAATACGTTGTCAGACTGTCTCTATGATCTTTTCACAGAGGTCAAATCTCTAAAGGAAATTTGGACTGCCTTGGAACGTAAATATGCTACACTAAAATAAGGTGCGGACAAATTTCTTATTAAAAAATATTTTGAATTCCGTATTATTGACTCTTCTTCTATTTTGGATCAAATTCATGATCTTCAAATTATTGTTTCAAAATGAAAAGATCTTGGTTTTGAAATTTTAGAATCATTGCAAGTGGGGGCAATTATTGCAAAATTGTCTTCTAGTTGGAATGATTATCAAAAGAAAATGCTTCATACTACTGAAATTTTAACAATTAGATCAAGTTTTGAGAACATATGAGAATCGAATAAGATACTAGAAATCTTCATAAGTAGGATTTAGAACTTGTTTCATTAGTGAATTTTGTTAATGAAAATAAGAGTCAAATTACAAGTTCTAAAAGCAAAAGTTTTCTGAAAATACTAATTCTAAGGACAAGTTCAAATAGACCCTGTCTGTTATACATTAGATGTGTATAAGAGAAGGGCATTATAAAAATGAGTGTAATTCCAACAAGAAACAAAAGAAGAATAATGCCCCTAAAGTAAATCTTGTTGAAAGAGATGCTGAAATTGTTGCAATGATAACTCCTTATCACCAATCATTTGATTTCTGAATTAAATGTGGCAATTTCAACCAAATCAAATGATTGGTGGTATGACTTTGGTGCTACCGTGCACATTTGCAATGATAAGTCTCAATTTAAGATTTATGAAGATGTTCCTGATGGATATGAAGTGCTTATGGGATATCATGCTTCAGCCAAAGTTCATGGCAAGGAAAGTGTGGAGTTACAATTCACTTCCAGCAAGAAGCTTGTGTTAATGAATGTACTATCTGTTCCGAAAATTAGGAAAGATCTTGTATCAGCCGATGTATTGAATAAGAAAGGAATTCAAATTAGAGTCAAACAAAGTTGTATCTTGTCCAAGAATGGTGTATTTGTATGAAAGGGCTAATCTTGTGATGGCATGTTTAAACTCAGTATCAATAAAGACAATATTTCTGTTTATATTGTGGATTCTTCTTATTCTTTATGGCATGGTAGATTAGGACATGCTAATTATAAAATACTTCATTTTATGACTAAACATGGGTTAATATCTATCAAAAATAATTTTGAGAAGAAATGTGAAACATGCGTTCAAGAAAAAATAACTAAGTTGTCCTTTCCAAAAGTTGAAAGAAATACACAATTATTAGAACTTGTGCATTCGGATGATTGTGAATTATATGATTTTCTAACAAGAGGTAGTAATAGATATTTCATCACTTTCATTGATGATTGTTCAAGATATGTGCATGTTTATTTAATGAAAGCAAATGATGAAGCATTTTATATGTTTAAATCTTATAAATCTCTTGTAGAAAATCAATTGGATAAGAAAATCAAAATGTTGATAAGTGACAGAGGTGGTGAATATCTTTTGTACCGAATTCTCAATATTTTGTAAACAAAATGGTATTATACACCAAACAAGTGCTTCATACACTCCACAACAAAATGGTTTGGTTGAAAGAAAGAATAGGTCTTTAGCAGATATGGTTAACACTATGATTCTAAGTTCTAGTTTGCCAAGAAATTTGTGGGGAGAAGCTTTGTTGGCTGCTTGTCATTTACATAATCGAATTCCGTCTCTCAAGACTAAAGTGTCACCATATGAAATATGGAAAGGGAGAAAACCAAACTTAACTTATCTTAAAGTTTGGGGATGTATAGCCTATTATAGAGTCCCGGATATTAAAAGATTAAAATTGGAACCGAGAGCACTTAAAAGTGTGTTTGTTGGCTATGCTGAAAATTCTAAAGCCTATAGACTACTTGACATTGATTCTAATGTTATTATTGAATCAAGGGATGTTGAATTTTTTAGAATAAATTTCATAAAAATTAAAATGTTGATTTGGATCCAATTAAAGTACAAGAATCTCCGATTCCAAATGTTGATTCCTCTTCTAGTAATAAAAGGAAGAAAATTGATACTCCTTTTGAACTTAGAAGAAGTCAAAGACAAAGGAAAGAAAAATATTTATCTTCTGATTTCATATCTTCACAAGCTATTGTTTTCTTAGTTAAAAGCAATAGAGATCACTTGTTTAATAAGATTCCAATCTTATTAAATGTAGAAGATGATCCTAAATCGTTTGGTGAAGCTATGTCATCAAGGGATGCAACATTTTGGAGAGCGGCTGTAAATGATGAGATGGACTCAATATTATCAAATAATACTTGGGTTCTAATGGATTTGCCTCCTGGTTCTAAACCTATTGGTTGTAAATGGGTGTTTAAGATAAAATATGCCCCTAATGGATCCATATTGACATATAAAGCAAGACTTGTAGCTTGGAATTTTAGACAAAAGGAAGGAATTGATTATTTTGACACTTATGCACATATAAGCAAGGATTACATTCATTAGGGTACTAATGTCATTAACATTAACTTCCATTTATAACTTGTGTGTGCATCAAATGGATGTTAAAATAGCCTTTTTAAATGGTGACTTGGATGAAGAAGTGTATATGGAACAACCAGAAGGTTTTACATTGTCAGGAAATGAACATAAAGTTTGTAAATTAGTTAAATTTCTATACGGTTTAAAACAAGCACCCAAACAATGGCATGAAAAGTTTGAATCAACTTTACTCTCTAATGGATTTAGATATAATAATGCTGATAAATGCATTTATTCTAAATTCATTAAAGAATATGGTGTGATTATTTGTCTATATATAAACGATATGCTAATTGTTAGTACTTCTTATAAAGGTGTACTTGAAACTAAGAAGTATTTGTCTTCAAATTCAAAATGAAGGATTTGGGTGAAGTAGATACTATCTTAGGGATCAAAGTCTCTTAAAGGTATACTGGGGGTTATGCTTTATGTCAAACACATTATATGAGAAAATTTTGAATAAGTATCAACATTTAAATGTGAAATAATGCGAATACTCCTTTTGATTCTAACTTTAAATTAAGTGAGAATATTGGCAATCCTATTACTCAACTTGAGTATGCAAGTGTAATAGGAAGTCTAAAGTATGCAATGAGTTGCAAGTGTAATAGGAAGTCTAATGCATGCAATGAGTTGCACAAGGCCAGAAATTTCTTTTGTCGTGTGTAGATTGTCTAGATATACTAAAAATCCTGGACATGATCATTGGAATAATTGGGAGAGTCCTTAGTTATTTTAAAAGAACTAAAAATTTAGGACTCTTCTACAATAGTTTTCTAGCTGTGCTTGAAGAATATTCTGATGCTAGTTGGTTTACTAGTATTAGTGATAAAAACTTTACAAGCAGGTGGATTTTTATGTTAGGTGGAGGAGCAATTTCATGGGTTTCAAAGAAACAAACTGTAATTACTCATTCCACGATGGAAACTGAATTCATAGCCTTGGCCTCAGCTAGTAAAGAAGCGGAATGGTTGAGAGACTTGTTATTATGACATCAAGTTGTGGCCTCAACCAATGCTAGCCATCGTTTTGAATTGTGATAGTGAAGCCACAATATCTAGAGTATTAAATAAAATATACAATGATAAATCTAGACATATAAGTCTAAGGCATACTTATATTAGACAGTTGTTAAATGATGGCGTCGTATCAGTGGTGTATGTAAGAACATACAATAATTTAGTGTATCCGTTGACTAAACCTCTTGCGAGAAATTTGGTGAGATCAACATCATTAGGAATGGGATTGAAACCCTTTATCTAAAAATACTAGCAATGGTAACCCAACCTTATTCTAGAACTACCACTAGATTAAAAGGTTTAAAGGGTAAATACAAGTTGCTAATAAGTAGTTGTGAGCACTAAAATTATGTGTATATCATTCCATGTTGTGAGTGTAAATAGTAACCCTTAAGTGGGAATGGTGAATATATAAATATTTATATTCTTAATGAAACTATCTTGCTGTGCTTTTAACCTTAAAAGCTTGAGAAGACATTTCACCTATATGATCATAAGAAGTGGTTCCGCTTCTAACAAAAGTTTTGGGTTCTCTTTTGTACATGATCATGAATTAGGATAGAGCACATAGCCGGTAAAAACGCTAAAACTATTTTGTGAACATATGTATAAGGTTAACAAGTTCATGTGTGTGATAATTCTAGTCTAATTTAAGTCATGGTTTAAGTAACAAATGCCACCTTGATTTGATTAGGTCTAGTGATTTATTTACACTACAGAAAAGTTTAAGACAATAGTCACTTTTCTTTATGCATGATGTTAAAAGAGATAGTGAGTTGTATTTATATTACAAACTAAGTGGGGGAATGTAAATTTGTAGTTTGTAATATAACTAGAATTGGTGGGTATGTGTTGCAATTTAAAAAAAAAAAAATTAGCGCTACTGTAGCAGCGCATGTGTGCACATCCCCGTAGCAGTATTGTAGCGACCGTTTGAAAATTAAAAACCGGTAAAATGAAGAGAGTTGTAACTTTTGGCTCAAGAGAGGTGTTCCATGGATTGAAAAGGTGTATTCCAATAGATTTCTTTGACCTTCCATCTCTATAAAAGAGAGTTATATCCACCAATTCATTACAACATTGAAAATTAAAAATCTGCCTTTTCTTATACATTGTTCTTGGGAAGATTTTTAAGTTTTGCTATTAAAAATTTTCAAGAATTTGTTATATCCTAGAGGTAGATTGCTATAATCACCCAAAAGTAAACTATTGCTGATGAGTAATGTGGGAGTAATCAAAACCTTAAGAAAAAGTGATATACAAGCTTCGAATTCTACAAGTTTTGATATTCCCAAATTCCAAATATCAACACTTGTTTCTACTCCATTCTTGCCATTTCATTTCTTCTTTTTTTATTAGTATTTAATTGCCTTGATTCTCATATCGAAGTTGTTGGCCTTGGCTTGAAAATTGAGCTCCCATAGTTTGCTATTGCCAGGAAATTGTGGATGAAAAGGGTTTTCAAATTTTGTGAAAGGATTTTATGTTATTTTTGGGTGGTTTCGTTTTGGATGGAAGTTGAGAATCGCGTTCAACTCTTCGGCATTTGGCATTTTTTTTTTTTTTGGGTTTTTTTATTTTATTTTATGGTTTTTGTTGCACTATGGCGACGTTAAGGAGGATAGTGATAGTGCAGGAGCTGGAAGTGACGGCTACAGAAGGCCAGGAAGCAAAACTTTAGACAAATTTGCCCCAGAACCTCACGTGAATAGACTAACGGAACACTTAAAAGTGGAGAATAAATGAAATAATTTCTTAGAGGCATTTTTTGAAATTGAGTTACCATTTAGGCACTAAAATAATAGTTTGGTGACTATTTTCGCAACCCAAACATAGTTGAATGATTATTCAAATAATTTGCTCAATTGACAAATACAACATCAAACTAATTCTCCAAACTCAATTTAAAATGTCAAATTTCTACTAGCATTTGGCAGAATGGAAATGTAATTTCTTTGTCAATGCTGAATCTCATCCCCCAAATGTAACTCTATGGATTCAAAATTTACATGCTTAAACCATTTGCATAGTTTAAGTAGAATACTCCAAACGCAATTAAGCATTGTATCCATAGTAAAGACCTCGTGTAAGAGAAAGAATTATTCTCTGCAAAATAAAAGAAAGACATGAAGATTAAAATTTTATTCGAACGAAAATTATTATACTACTAACTTCATGTATCAAATCAAGTAATTGTTTGTTAAATATGGCTAAAATATATTTTCTTTCTTTTATCTTAAAAATTGTAAAAAAGAATAATTGATGAAATTTTATTCTTTTCCCTTTGTAACATTTTCTGTTCTTCTAGGAAAATAAACAGCGGAACTTTAACTTTTAAAAAGGATATGTCATATTATATTGTCAGCCTTCATGTCAAAGCTCAATACCAAAAGCTCGTTTAATTCTTTAATTTTTGGTACATAAATGGTAATAACTAAACTAACAGAAAACATAAGAACTTCGTCCCATTTTTTACCCATAGAAAATCACTCACGTTTCAATATCTATCACACCGATTATTCAAGTTATTTAAAAGCATTATTCACCAAATCATACATAAGTATCACCATCCTACACATAAAAAATTTCACATGAATATTCCAGATAATCCAAGTAAATATCTCGAAATATCAATATTTAATTTTCTAAAGCATGTTAGGGATATAAAATTAAAATACCTTATTCGACAGCCAAGGTAGTTGCTGTATATCTCAAAAATGACAATTTTTTTTTGCCTTTTCTCTCTGTTTTTCTTACCAGAGTTAGGACAATTTTGCTGGTTTTGCTGCTTCCTTTGGTTATGGTTATTCTCCTTCTTCGTCTTCTTCTTATAGTCCAGAGGTTTGCTCATTTTTTTGTACAGATAAAAGGAACATTGGGCAAAGGAAAAACCAAGTATAAAAATGAACGTCTGAAATTTTTTTTCCCAAATGTCTAGGGCAACATTTCCAAATCCAGAACTGATAGTGGTTTGTTAAGAATGAATGTATATACATTGAAATATTTGTATACTGCCATAATACTTGATATTCTAAATTTCACCTTCATACTATTGTGATGTATGCCTAATTCAAGTAAAAAAGAATTATAATGCAAAATAGAAATCAAATATTTTCCTTTGAGGTTATAGGTTTGTTAAAAATTAAAACGGATAGGCTTAAATTTACTATAATATCAAGACAAAGGCTAAAAGACATCTTATTTGCTCAAAAAATTCAGTTCTAAAATAATCAAAGGTATTTTCTGCTTTGCCACCAATAAGAATTAAACAAAGAAAAACATTTTCTTTAGAAGCTGTATCATCAATTAGGTAAGCAGAATTTGTAAGCAAACGCATAGCATGTTACGTGATACGAAACTAAAGCAATATCAGAGCAAAGGGACAAAAAGAAGTAAGAATACAACCTGTTTCTTAAGGAGGTAAAAAGGCCAGGAAACTTCTTGGCCCTCATATCATCATCTGCAACCACAAATCCTTAAATACCGTCAATATTTTTGAATCAAAAACCATCTGATTATGTCCCCTATCCACAGACAATATAAAAGAACCCATCATCAAAATTCAAAATCCAATCCTTATAACCTTCAAGCAAAAATAGTTCACAGTCAAACAGCACAAGAGAGAAGACAAATCTGGATCTTTTTTCTTGTATCCATCAAGGGAGATATAAGAATTAGAAGTAGAAGAGAATAGAGGAAGAAGGTTAGGAGAAATCTAGCAAAAAAAAGTAGCTAACAAAGAGTATGGCACTCTGATCTGGAATTCCCAATAGAAAATAGGGAACAAACATGTGAAGTAGGAGGTGATTGACAGCTATTAGGTTTTGAGAGGGCATGTTGAGTGTGTAGAATTTTTGGGATGGAGAAGACCGATTGTCTCCGGATAAGCTAGAAGAACAAAGAGGAAAACATGGACCCAATCTAGTCGGCTCTACCTGTGTATCGGGTCCGGATAAGTTGAATCAAAGGCCAACCAAACACAACTAGCTCAAAACACACATCCAAGGGTAGACATTGGAAAAATACGCTAGTCTAAGAAGTCTAAATCATAGCTTAAATAGGTTAACTGATTTGTATGCTTTAATATGGGAAATACTTATCCGGACCCGATACACAGGTAGAGCCGTGGACCCCTGGGTCCAGGTAAGTCCACATCTGTCTCTTCTACTCTTCCTTCCAAAATTAGTTGATTTTTTTGAAGGGAAAAGTAGATTGAACCCTTGATCCAGATAAATCCACATCTGTCTCTCCTACTCTTTCCTCCAAAATTAGTTGATTTTTTTGAAGGGGAGACTAGATTGTGGACCCTTGGTCCAAGTAAGTCCACATCTGTCTCTCCTACTCTTCCCTCCAAAATTAGTTGATTTTTTTGAAAGGGAGAGTAGATGTAGACTTACTTGGATCAAGGGATTCACAACCCCACCCGTGGACCAGATAAGTATTTTCGGCTTTATTTGATAGTGTATAAGGTAGATAGAAATTGCTTTTTCCAAGCTATTGGAAAAAATCGAAACACCTATGCTATCCCTAAATAGTGTTGTACTATTCATCAGAGAAGGGCTTTTTGTAATTATAGGGATGCTCTACTCTTTTTATTGTATTGAGTATTGACATAAGAAAAAAGGGATCAACTGAAAAATATATCCTTCAGAACCATATACAGTACATTTTAGAGGCAAGAGGAGTCATTTTGTAGCAATTATTTAGCATTTAAAAAAGAAAAGGAAACCCTCCTCCACACCAACTGCTGCATCAGCAGCCAATGCAAAATGGCAATCAATGGAGATTTTAAACTTTTTATCTAGTTGTTATATATATAGAGATATAGGGCATTGATCGTGCTTTGCACAGCTAGGTTTCTACTAGTTTTCCATATATAATTACTTGAAACATCAAAACATTGTCGCACAAAATTGTTCAACTGACCAAAAACCTGACACCAGAAATCAAGCTGAGGGAGTTGGGGTACAAGAGGACCGAGAAACTCCGCCACTACGCTGAGGTACACGCAAGGATACTCGCGTAAACCATTCTGGCCAATAAAATTAAAACATAAGTCGATTGAGTCCATCCGACGAATTTTCAGCCATTTTTGGAACTGCACGTATAATTCATAGAGTGTGGTGACCATCCAACTGCTCCAAACCATGATTACGATGAGTACAATCCCACTTGCATTAGTGATCAACTGTCCTCTTTCATCTTTTGGTGCTAATATAACAAGTGATATAGCTTTAAGTTATAGATATGGTCGCAATCGCTAGCCACATGATAAAGGCCAAAAGTGGCATTAAGTACTTGCTGGGGATGCCTGATCCACGAATGAGCAAAATAATGGTGCTTAAAGATGAAACAAATGCTGTTGTATTTGAACGAATAAAATGCCGATAATAATTTGGATGCCTTTGTGCCATTACAGCCTCTCCGATTTTATGTGGATCATCTTGCCAAAAACCTCCTGGATATACAATGGGCTTATCACAGTATTGAAAAGCCATTGTTGCAATGAGTGAGGCCACCACAATTACTACTTCTCTACTTTTTCCAAACCACTTGAGCTGTTCGAGCTTTCGATCTTTAACGGGCGATGGACTAACATCCTTGCCTTTTAAGGCTCCATACTGTCGAAGTGAGTGTAAAATTTCACAATTTTTGGTAACTCCTCCCTGCCCCGAATTCTGAAGGTCTAACGCAGTTTTCCCGTTTTCATTCTTACTGTTCACCTTTACTTTAGTGTCAACCAGCAAGTATTTGGCAGTCTGCATTTTCCAATTTTGGAACCGATAATTAGATAGAGAGTCCAAACTCTAAGGGGTGGTTTGTTGGAGTTTAGGTCATATATATATATATAATTCTTTAATATCAAAATGTATTTTATTTAATTGCATTTGGAAGTAAAATTACTTTTTGAAAAAATAAAATATATTATTTGTTTTTTCAAATTTTAATATATTAAACAATAGATGTGCATGAGAGGATAATTAAAAAGTAATAGAAAAGGAAAAGGGAAAGGAAAAGGAAAATTGGGGGAAAAAAATATCAAGTAAAATAATATTTGGTTTGACTGTCAATTTTACAGAGAGTTATGTATAGAATAATTTACCCAAAAAAAAAAAAAAGAGTTATGTATAGAATAATTAACCAAAAAAAATTGTACCTCATTTTGTTCATAGTATACGGCCAGGTGCAATACGGTCATACCATCCTTATTTTTTTCATTCACAAACTTTGGATCGTTTAACATGTTGACTAGTAACTTCAAGGCCTCAAGCTGATTATACTTGACACACAAATGCAAAATGGTCCCTCCGCCTTCCGTCTTCTCTAGAGCAGCTTGCTTTGCTTGCAAGAACTGTTTTGAAGCAAGACTTTCAAATTTCCATGCATCGCAGCAAGATGTAAAGGGTTTCTACCAACTTCCTGATCTCTTAACAAACTAGATACAATAAAAAGAATTATTAACATTTAAAATTGTTAATACAAACTCTCAAATTTCCCAGCACTGCTGCTATGTGCAGAGGATTCTTGTCCTCACAATTCAATGTAGCTTTATCAAGAACAAGTGGATCTTCTTGAAGTAACTGATAGAGAGTGGTGGCATCGCCTTCAATTGCAGCATCATAAAGACTTTTCTCCATTTATTATCTCTCCCTCGATCTCTAGCTGGTTTCCTTTTTCTCGTACGTATTTGTTTCAGGATGCGGCCAAGAGCCGAAGATTTTATATACAAGTACGGTAATTCCGGGTTGACTTGATGGGAACGAAGTCGTCTTTGTAAAGTGCATGGAACTTTGCTTTATATGGGAGAATTTCACTTTCCTCCCATGAGGTTTGCCATAATTATATATACCTCCCCTCTTGTTTAGAAAATTACGCACACCTCCCTTGGAGAATATTCTTGTTCCCGTCATCAACTCAAGGAGTATTTGGATGCTTTTGCCCTTTAGATATATTTCAATATTTTATAGATGGAAAAAATATTAATTTGGTCGTNTAAATTGATCTTTTTTCTTTTTATCAATATATCACAAAAAATATGATATTTCTTTTCCTTATAAAAAAAACGCCATACTGCTTTTATTGTTATGTATATATATACACAACATGCTCTAATTTCTTTGATATACAAAATCTGTATTTGTATCGCTTCTAAAATTTTCTCCCATTATGTAGTGAAAAATTAAGAGCTACTACGGAAGGGAAACTACACATTATTTATTAACCAAAGCAAAATGTACACATCTTTGGAGAATAAAAATTGTTGTGATCATTGTTATAAATTTGTGATCATGTCAGTTCTTTCTTTTTCTAAGCTTTCTTTTTATATTTCGATTATGGGAATATAACCGTTGACTTTTTCCGGTAGTTACATGCAACTGATTAGAAAATAAATTATATTTGGCATTCGAATTTTTCAAGCACCACTTGGAAAAGGCACATTTTATGACTGTAACTTTAAAAAAAATTATACAAATTTTTTTTTAAAAGGTAGTGGAATGGTAAAAAAAAAAAATGTACAATAATAAAAGAATAATATAGAGGGTAAAGTTTGGAAAGAAGTTATAGGGCAAAAAATAAAGTTTAAATAATAACGGACACTAAATTTGTCCTTTCCCTTTATATATATATAGTATAGATTACATTATCCGATACTATAGGAAATAAAACAGGCTTTTAACTGGAAATCAATTGTTTATATGGAGGGTCTCTTGACATGGGCTAAATTATCAACAAAACACCACAAAATAAGGGAAAAAAGTGTAAAAAAAAAAAATTTATACTAGAGAAAGGAGGTTTCTGCCATTATGGAAACCGCATGGGAGGAAAGTGAAATTATCCGTTTTATGTTTGGGATTGGACACGGTTTAAACACGGTGTAAACAAAAGAAAGACAGGTATAAGACGACAACAGACACGAACAAAGGTTTTTTCAGGTAAATTTCTTAGACGTTAGACACGGTAATATAATTTAATGGCAGCTTCAGAGAATTTCAGTAGATAAAAGGGTAAGACTTTCTGGGAAACGAGAAACGCATCGAAAATTTCTGTGAAACTGACCAATGAATTAATTCTTGCAGAGAATCAGAAGCTTCTTGTACAATATGTGAACCTCTATAAACAATTTTCGAACAGGATATTTTTTTTAACCTTAGGAAAGCTTTTGGCAGTACGTACTTCTTTTTCTTTTATTAAAGGGAATGAAATTGGTGGCTAAATATGCCACCAATCTATGTTATAGTATTTCGTTGTAAAAATTGTTTTTTTTTGTATTCGTGGCTAACGCACACACTTTTCGACATTTCTAAGGGCAACTTGGAAAATTGCCTTCAATGATAGCAGATGCATGCTTTTTAGGATCACAAACTGGATTAAGGTTGACTATTCACTCTGTATTGCGGAGTGGTATGATAGCCGTTGAGATCACTGAAAAGCAGGTAAGTTCTATTACTTTTCAATCATCCAACGGTTTGTAATACTCACTCCGCAATGCGAAACGAGTAATACAGAATTTTTCCACAAATTGATCATCTAAAAATACAATTCTTAGCAACTGTTGGGATCAAACGTAGAAAAACACAACTATTGAGATATTAAGAATACAACAATTTAATGAAAAACAAGCCACAACATGAAATAAGAGTGACACAAGATTTAAAGTGATTCGGTTTAATTATCAAGCCTATGTCCACGAAGAAAAAACTTGTTCTTTATTATCCCAAGAGAAAACACATATACAAGAATACAACTTAAATCCCAAATCCAACCCTTGTATAACCTCTCTCACTCCCAATAACACTCTCATCCCAAGTAGAGGACTATATGATTTCTAACTTTTATTTTCCATGCTTGTATTATGTCTTTGTACCACTCTAATCCACATATTTATATGAAACATCTACTTGGTCATACACATCTTGAGTGTATAAGAGACAGCCATTTGGTTAACTCAATGGGTATACAAATAGGAAATTACTTAGCAACTACTCCAAGTAAGTAAAGTATTAGGAAAATACTTATTCCCCGTACAAAAGAAATTACCTAAAAGACAACTAGCAGATTGTATAACAAATCTCCACATTGGCAGATATTTCTTTTGGCAAACGCAAACCTACAAAAAACATTACCATTTGCCTTCCACCACCAATTCATATGGTGACTAGCTACATACATCGAATCAATATAGTCCTGTCTCTAATTGATTCAACCGACAAATAAACATGTGTAACTAACCGAGTCCAACCTCCAGTCAACTCGCAAGAGGGGTCTCAATTTACCCTCCCCTGTAGCAAGATTTTCCCTCTCACCACCATTTGCAATTTGGAAGCAATTTTGGATCCCTCCACTCCCAACCCATTGAGTTAACCAAATGGTATACATCACAATACTTCTTCTCTTCCAACAGGATTGTCCAACCATGTGTGGTTTTCATGACTCCACCTTCAATGAAAACTTCGTAGCCTTGGAGTCTAACTGGCTTAAAGAAAATTAGATTCTTTCATATTTTTGGGATATGCCACACCACCCAAAAATGAAGCACCTCTATATAATATTTTGATTTTCCCACTTCAATGCCCGTGACTTAAAAATATACCCGTCCTCCCAAGACAAAAACTTGTCTTTAGTTGAAGTACATCAAAATATTCTAACAAAAAACAAACACGTAAAAAAAACCAGAATCTAAAATCCAACACGAAAAAAATATCTAAATGGAGATCGTGAGGATACCTCACCACCTAATGCATGATGTCCAAAATCAACATTGGACTCCACCCTTTTCCTTGACTCTTGAATCACTTGCCTTAGATTCATCGTCAAGTATCATCGCTTTTGGATTCTTTTCTCGAACAATTAATGCAATTTCTTGTTTCTTATCGTGGTTTGCCTTCTTTTGAGATATCAGATGACTGCACATTCTCGGGCTCCAAAGTTTCTTTCTCGTATAACGAGGACGTCGCCTTACTTTGGTAGGAATCAGGGACCCTGAGATAAGAAGCAAAAGGTCCTAATCTTCTTCCTCGATTTCAACATGAACTTTTGGAGATAATCCAAAATCACGTTGTGTTCTTAATTAATAGTCAAATCGAATTTATGCACATCGATTCCAACTTTCCCACTTATCATCCTTCATGCTTGTTGGCTTTTCATTCTTTCCCTTCAATGTCTTTTTCCAAGTCTTGTTAAACAAGGGTGTCCTTTACTCTCCAATCCTAAAGAGTAAATCTTGTACACTTCTTTTATTAAGTAATTGAATTGGAAATTGCCACCAACCTACTTGATCTCAATAGTTTATCAGAACCCAACCAAGTTCTGATACCAATTTTTTGGGATCAAACACGGAAAAAGCACAACTATTGAGAAATCAAGAACACAACAATTTAATGAAAAACAAGCCACAACATGAAATTTGAGTGACACACAAGATTTAATGTGGTTTGGCTTAATTACCAAGTCTACGTCCACGAAGAAAAAACTTGTTCTTTATTATGAGAGAAAACACACATACAAGAATAAAACTTCAATCCCAAGCCCAACCCTTGTATAACTTCTCCTACCCCCAAGAACACTCTCACCACAAGTATAGGACTACATGATTCCTAACTTATATTTTTGTATCTTGTGTTATGTCTTTGTAGTTAGCCAACCTACCTATTTATAGAAAATATTACTTAGTCACCACTCCAAATAATAATAGGAAATAACTTGTCTTACGACCTAAACCCTATAAACATCTAGAAATTACAAAACAAATTGGAAACTACTCCAAGTAAGTAAACTATTAAGTTTACACATATTCCCCACACAAAAGACAGTTACCTAAAAGAAAATTAGCAAATTTCATAGCGGCAACAAGCTGTCTCTTATACACTGTTAGAGAAAACAGTGGATCAAACAGATAACAAAATCCAAAGAGAATATTTTTTTCCTATTTTCTTTTATAGAATAACAAATACTAGAAGTTATTTTATTTGTGACATTTTTTTTATTTGGTATGTATCCAGTGGTCGTGGCTAGGGGCGTAACCAGAAATATTTTAGTGTCTACAAAGTCATATTTTGGATATTAAGTTTGTCTGAAATAGCGTAATAATTTTACATTTATATTTCTAAAACAATAGTATACCTATTAATAGATAATAAAGTTTACAAAATTGTACCATAAAACTCATTATTTGAGTCATATCTTTATTTGCTATAATTTTTGTTGGTATACTTACTCTAATCATTTTAATCTTTTACATCTTAGGTATTAAATGATTCATTCTAAAATTTTATAACAATTAGCTAAACAAATTAGAAATTTATGAATGAAAAAATACCTAAATAAACTTAAAATAATGTGTTGAATTGAAATTTTAATGAATTAGTTAAAATACAGACTATAATTCACATGCTATATTTCAATTAAGAATATATTCTCTTAGCACACACAAATTAATTAAAACAAAATAAAAATAAAAATTAGTTTAGCAATTTCATTTTATTAATTGAAAATTATACAAACTTATAACAACAAAATGAGTGCTCATTTTATTTTCTTTATTCATAACTTATAAATAAATGAAAATTAGATTACTTGAGTCTTGTGTATTAGAATCAAAGATAGAATCAAATATAAGGAAGTACAAAATAGTAAATGGGTAAAAGGAAGATTAAAAATAACTCTTAAGTCATGATTCTTTTACACTTGTATTTGGTGTTATTGATAGTTGTATTTAATTGCAAATCTCAACACTAAAATAAACATTAGAAATTAATTATATTTGGTAGTTACAAGGTAGTACTTGAACATCAATGACCAAAAAATAATATTGCATTTATTAGGAGTTCCTTCTTTTTTTAATGGTCGTGGCAAACAATACTAATGGGCTTCCGCTTCCTAGAGTTCCTTCTTTTTAAAAAAATATGAAAAAAAAATCCACCCCTTCCCTGTTGTGAGTCCTCCTCAAATTGACCTACATGTATTAGGAGTCCTAAACCAAATACAAAAATGAAAAGAAGTGCCACATGTGTATGCGTGTTTTCGTAGTAGTTTTAGATTACATCTAGTAGTAGGATTAGACTTTTGACTTCTAATCAAAGTCAAAAGCAATTAAAAGGTATTGATAGGCAGAAAACTCTTACATGGATCGGTTTCATGACATAGTGTCATGGATCCCTTTGTCCATATTGCTCTACATCATTCATTTAAGTGAAGTGAAGTAACAATAGACCAAGGGGTCGGTCTATGTAAAAATTTCTCATATATAGGCTACGAGTGTTAGGCTTGAGTTCTAGAAGTCCGTGTGTGAGAAAGAATTAAAACAAATTCTTTTGTTCGAGCAGCAGTAGAGACGTCCAAATTAAGGAGAAAATCAGTAGATTCATACTTTGATCTAACGGTGAATTTTGCTCCATTCGTAGTGAGATTTCAATATAATATTCTTGGCAGTGTGCAATACATTATGTATGGTCAAATTGATTTTTTTTTTTTGTGTCTAGTGGTTGGACCTTCATACCTAGGATTCAGGTTGTTTTGTACTACTGCATGTTTATTCACTTTTGGTAGTGAGTGGGAGCTTGCCGACCACAAATCTCTTGGAAACTCATTTTCTTGTACTCATTGATCTTTTGATCTCAATATTTTCTGACTAGGTCTTTAATTTTTTCTGTCTCTTATACACATCTAGACGTGTATATCCTGTATGTTCTGTGTTTGTTGATTTTGAATCGTTTGATATATTTACTGTTTAGATATGTCCTAAGATTTATTCAGGTGGTGGAAAAAATTATCTTGGGGAATTATTTCGTTGCACATTCTAGTTTTTCCCTAACAACTGGTATCAGAATGGGGATATACCTACTCGAAATTTTTTACTTGAATAAATATGGAACCCAATTACAGTAGGATAATCAATTTGAATGGTCATAACTATCATAAATGGAAGGGCAAGATGAAAGATCTACTATTTGTAAAGAATTTACACTTACCAGTATTTTCTGATGAGAAACCCGAATCCATGTTAGATTTGGATTGGGCTTTTGAGCATGAGATGGTTTGTGCCTTTATTTGACAGTGGGTAATGTTTACAATCACATCGCCAATGACAAACATGCTAGAACCCTATGGGAGAAGTTTGAGTCATTGTATGCTTCAAAATCTGGCAATAATAAGATGTTCTTGTTGAAACTAACTATGAATTTGAAGTACAAATATGGATGTTCTATTTTTGACCGTGTGAATGAGTTTTAAGGGTGTTTTGACCAACTGTCAAACAGGGTGTCAGCCTTGAGGATGAGATTATGAGTCTTTGGTTGTTGAATACTCTACTAGACTCTTAGGAGAATTCCATGTCACGTTGATCAATTCTGCTCTTGGAAGTGCAGTGACCTTGAGTTATATGAAAAAGGTCATTTTGAATGAAGAGGTGAGACGAAGAACTCAAGAGGCATCAATTTCACAGACTAGGTGTTCATTATAGAAAATTAGGAGAGAGGCAGAAATAGGAATAAGAGAGAATCCAACAAAGGCAAGAGTAGAGGCAAATCGAAGTCAAGGTATAAGATCCGTAAGTGTTATCATTGTAGCTCTATTGGATAGGCTGTCTCTTATACACATGTAGATAATTTATAAGAACAGAAAATTGAAAAAGGAAGACACTAACAGTGTTGATTATGTTGCTACCACTATTCATAGGATTTGGTTATTATCTGGGATGAAACTTTGATCAATATTGTCGATTGAATGAATCAAATTGGGTCGTCAATAGTAGTGCCTACTTCCATGTGACATCAAGGAAAGATTTCTTCACATTTTATACTCCCAGTGATTTCAAAATATTGAAGATGGGCAATGATGGTCAATCGAGGATAGTTGGCTTAGGGACTATTGTATTGAAGACCTGGACTAAGATGACTTTGGTTTTAAAAGATGTCAGACATGTACCAGATGTTCGTCTGAATCTGATTTTGACTGATGTGTTGGATGATGAGGGTTATATTAGCACCTAAGGTAATGGACAGTGCAAGATAACCAACCAAGTGTTCTTTGATTATGGTTCATGGGAAGAAGAGTTCGGGCTTGTACTAGACCAAGGCTTCCGTGTGCATTAATAATGTCAATGCAGTTAAAAATAGTGCTTCTTTAGAGCTATGGCACAAGAGGTTCAGCCACATTAGTGAGAAGGGACTAAGTTGTTTGCCCAAGAAGAATTTATTTTCTGCTAAGCTATGTCTGACTACTAAAATGGAAATGTTACTCCTAGTGCACATTACTTGGCAGGGGAACAAAATAGGGTCTCTTTCAATTCATCCTTTATCAAGGAAATCAAAGTTACTTGAGTTAGTGCATTCAGATCTCTATGATCCAAGGAAACGAAGACAGCTAGATGTTGACAAGATTCTGTCTCTTATACACATCTGCTGTTCAAGGAAGCTGTGGGCATATGCCTTGAAGTCAAAAGATCGGTGTTTGGTATCTTTAAGCGCTTTGCTTAGTTGAGAAGGAGACAGGTATAAATCTGACATGCATTTGCACAGACAATGGAAGCGAATATCTTGTATCAATTGATGACTAGCTACAAATGAACAGGTGGATAAGACACTAGAGAGATGCCTGCAAAAGGAGAACTGATCTAGACCCTGCAGAAAATGAACAGGACATCAGTGGAGCGAGTCAGATGTTTGCTATCTGAAGCAAAACTACCACATATATTTTGGGGTAAGGTATTATATACTATTGCACATGATATTAATTTATGTCTCATTGTTTCTTTATAGGCTGATGTTCCTGATCGTGTTTGGTACGACAAGAAGGTATTTTATGACCCCTTGCGCGTATTTGGTTGCAAAGCATTTGTGCATGTACCTAAAGATGAAAGGTCCAAGTTAAAAGTTAAGACAAGACAATGTGTCTTTGTTGGCTATGGCCATGATGAGTTTGGCTATAGATTTTGTGATCTAGCTTACAAGAAACTAGTGAAAAGTCATGATGTTATCTTCATGGAGGATCAAACCATTGAAGATATTGGCAAGAAAGAGAAGTTAGAGTCTACAAGTATTGATGGTTTGGTAGACTTACATTCAGTTCCTGCTTCTGTGACATGTGTGCCTAGTATAGCTGATGATGAAAATCATGATAGGGTTCGACATCAGAATGATCAAGGTGAGAGTGATGCTAACTATGCTGCTGATGAAGCAGATGATCCTGCTAGTAATGTTAATGAACCAAAAGTTCCACCAAGAAGGTCAACAAGGGCTAGAGTTGCCCTCACTCAAATGTGTTATTCATCAGACGAGTAGATGCTCCTCACTAACAGAGGAGATTCAAATAGCTACAATAAGGCAATAAAGAGTTAGTAGAAAAAGACAGTTCGAGACTTGTCGTTTGGTTGCCTTTTTGGCAAATGCCTCCATTTGAGTCGAATGGGGAGTTTGTTGTGGGTCTTTCTTAAATTGACCTGCATGTATTAGGAGTCCTAAACCAAATAAAAAAAATGAAAAGAAGTGTTTGTGTGTGCACGTGTTTTAGTAGTAGTTTTAGACTACATCTACTAGTAGGATTAGTCTTTTGACTTGTGATCAAAGTCAAAAGCAATTAAAAGGTATTAATAGGGTATGGATGTTAGGCTTGAGTTCTAGAAGTCCGTGTGTGAGAAAGAATTAAAACAATTTCTTTTGTTCAAACAGTAGTAGCGACGTTTATATTAAGGAGAAAATCAGCAGATTTGTGGTTTGATCTGATAGTGAATTTTGCTTCGTTTGTAGTGACATTTTAGTATAATATTCCTGGTTGGTTATCTTGCACCTGTCTCTTATACACATCTAGATGTGTGGGTGTGTCCTATGATTTATTCAAGTGGTGGGAAAAATTATTCTAGGGAATTATTCTGTTTCGCATTCTCGTTTATTCCTAACACCCCTACTCTTTGGAGATTCAAACTCATGACCAATAGATCATAAGGATCTCGTCTTACCGCCTAAAGGTCTAACAAGCATCTAATAAAACATATTATAGATAATTCTTTTCTCGACATAGACTCATAATACAATTCTTTGGTATTAGGGATCCCTAATATTAGATATAACTACATGATCTCTTTCTAATAAGTACATTTTTCAAGGACAGATCCAGGATAAAATTTGAGTGGGAGCACAAACACTAGTAAAAAAATTTCTTAGTTTAACAAGAAGTTGTTCGAGGGGTAGAAAGTGTAAATTAGTAGAGTGAGAAAGTGTAACAAATGTATTTGAATGTTATTAATGACAAATGATTGGAATTTAGTTACATGTCTTGGGGGTTAAGCCCTTATTTTTAGGCAACGATGTAGGAGTAAAGCTTGTTACTCTAATGCATAATTATAATTTTACCCTTAATAAGCTTACTTGATGTACAAATAATCTATACATATTTCATCAATAGTCCTTTCAGTTGGTCCCTCGGTCATAGGTTTATGGAGTAGCCAAAAAAACAATTGAACCGAACCATTGCCTTAGCAGCCCAAGTAACTATGAACCACTCTGACAAGCCGAACATCTAAAGCCAGCTGTTCAATCCTTAACGTGAATATTCAAGCACCAATAGCTACCCAAACTTCTATAACAATGTTTGACACCAAAGAACATCTTGCCCTAGCTCTAAGATGGTTATCCTCTTGTTCAGCATAACCCCTTATTGAGTCTCTCTAGAAGGAAGTTATAAGTAGCTAGTACTCAAGCCTATACTATGAATTTTTAATTATGCATTAGATTCCCAATGCTCGCGACTTGTTACCTACTAGCTATTTATAACTCCTTAAGCACTTCAACTTCCCTTAGAAACTTCTCGAACCAATTCCTTGTACTCCTTTTCTTCTTCCTTATCCATCTTTATAAACCTCTTATCACTCCTCTTTCCTACCTTTCTCGTCATTTCTCCTTTTGCAATCTATCTCTTTTTTGCAATTTCCACCTGTTCAATAGCAAGCTTCGCATAAGATTTGTGCTTGAAATTCTTCCAAAACTACCAAAGCCTGCTTCTAAGAAGTACAAGAGAGGTTCAAACTTCTCTAAAATAAATTCTTCAAATGGCATCTCAAGGAACTTCTAGTGTCTTATACCCTACTATTTGTAGTCTGTCTCTAATACACATCTAGATCCTGTATCAAGACACAACCCCTTGTCCTTGAGACAGTTCGTCTTGCCAGTTGAAGTATACATATCTAGAATCAAGTATAAGAGACAGCCTCAACTTATAAACTGAGTATAGCATTCTCCACTCAGTCACCATAGGAGCCTCAAGGACAAGGGCTGTCTCTTATACACATCTAGATGTGTATAAGAGACAGGAACATTGTAAACGATTGATTGCCGGCCTTCGTCTTCCTCTTCCTTCCATCTTCACAAACTTAGCCAATAATTGGGATATCAGTCCTTCACAATTCAATCCAAATGCCATTCGACTAATTGTAGGATATTGTATTTTATGTAAACACTTAAATATTCAATCCACTCACTGAGGCTTTAGAGCCTTCTACAAATTAGTGATCAGTAGAGAAGCTGTCTTTTACTATTTTTTTATCTCGGAGTAACCGAAAAGGTTTAATAGAGGTTTACTCTACCCCTAATCATAAATGGAAAAACACCTTCTTCCTTTTTAAACAAGTTGATATGCAAATGATCAATACCTGTCTCTTATACACATCATCTGTGTCTTATACACAGGGTTCATGTTCCTTTGAAGTTCAAACCCTTGATTCTTCAAACCTAGTAGTGAATTTTAAGAAGAAGAAATTTTTCTATGAAGAGAACTTCCTTACATGGGCTCAACTCGTGGTGTCCTTGGATCCACCTGAAAACTATGACCCACATAAAACTCCTGAACTCTTTTCTCCTTTTCTCCCTTTATATGTTATTACTAATGAAATTAATTGATGCTTCACTTTTGTAGGTCAAACCCTGGACAACTTGTTTAGCTAAGAAAATTTGAACTGTCAAGAAAGAAGGCCTCGTCTTCCCAAGTCGAAGCCCCTAGCATCACTCTTTCCATCACTACTCCTTTGGCCACTACCATCAGTGCCAAACAACCAACCCCTTATGAAGGAATAGTAATTTCAGAGCCTAAAGTCTCAGCAGCCATCACTACAACAGAGGCTGCTAGTTCTGTGGTCCTAGAAACCACTGGATCTGCTCCTTTAGAACCTATCCAGGTTTCTGATAAGGAAATAATTCCTCTTTTAACTCCTTCCTCCCAACCAAGTCTAGCTGCCCAACCTCCAAATGGGAAGAACACTTCACCTGTTCTGGGCAAGAAATAGGCTAAAAACACTCCTAGCCCAACCAGCCAAGAAATAGTGATCATATCATATGAAGCTAGTCATCCTCCAGTTATTGCTGCCACTAGTAAGAAGACTCACCAACATTTTATGAACATTAGTCCCTCTTCTTTTCCACTAATCTAAATTCCTTCTTTAATCTTATTAGCTCCAGGTAGGTCTTTATGACCTTGGTTATACAAGCTAAGAGCTTTCAGTGTCCGTGAAAAGAATAAAATTCTTGAATGGCATGCAGCTCCAAGCACCTAACCATGGAACTCACCGTCAAAAAGCAAGCAATAGCAAGTGGCTATCAACGCTTGCCATGGTCGTGGAAGTCTATTGACCAAATTGAAGGACCCGAAGTGCAAGTGAAGTTCGTCCCTGGTTGGACTTTTAACAATAATGCAAGCATTCAGTTACCTAATATAACACACCAAGTAATCGACTTCGGCTTTCCCATAAGGAACGTAGCCTATCCCGAGAGCTGCTCCCTAGCTGAAAGCATGGACGAAATAGTCTAGGCGTTCGCTACAGTAAACACTTGGTTATTTTTTCCTCTTTGGCTTTATTTCTTAGTAAGTACAAACACGTGTTTTGAATTTTATACAACTTGGCCCCCACCTTCAGAATGTTAAATGCCTCTCCTCAAAGTCAACAAGTAAGAATGTTCAGCTTGAGTCTGAGTAGTTCAATTTTGAGAAAACCAAGACCGAAGACCTTTCCCAACTAGAAAAGGAACTTGAAAACAAAAAGAATGAACTCTCGACCAAGTTTCAAACCAAACTAGAGAATGAGGCCAAGCATCTGGCTAACTTGGAAAGCAATTATTCTTCCCAAGTTGAAGATTTGAAGAGAAAGTTACAGGAGAGCTTGATGACTTGAACGTTTGTAAGGGAGAAATGGATTCCACCCGAACTAAAATAGATCGCCTTAAAGTAGAAGTTGATCAATTCAAAGCTGAAGCCTCAAATAACCAAATATCTTACATCAACCTTTTCTTAAATTCTGAAGGCTTTCATAAGGATTTAAAGAAGTTCAGCCGTATTGCCATAAATATGGGCTATACTATTGCAATGGACAATATCCTGGATGACTTCCCAAAGGCTAACCTAGATGTTTTTGAAAATTCTTACTACCATAAGGAGATCACTATTTAGTACAGACAGGCATACATATAACCTGTTTAATATGTTTACTCTACAGGCCGATCAAGCTCAGGCCGAACAAGAAGTCCCCATGAGACATACTTAAAAATTCATAGTATAGGCTTTTTGTAATGCTTCTAAAAAGGCAGAACCTCTCTTGTACTTCTTATTATCAAAATAAAATTCCTTTTTCTATCACTTCTCTTTCTTTTCTTTTGTCTTATTCTCATTTAACTCTAACTTAAAATAAGTTAATCAATTAAACTGACCAACTTATCCAATCCACAAAACTAACCTTCTTAAAGACCAGATTATGGAACTCAATCTGAACCGATCAAACAAGTCAATCTTCTTTTACACTTTCATAATTTCCATACAATCTTCAACAATCAATTTAGTTTTTTATTTTTCCATTTATATTTATCTAAATCATTTGAGCACCCCAGTGGGTTATGGATTCTTTCGGGAAATCAAACGCTTCATGTAAGGTGTTATGCCTCTAATCATTATTCATCATTCACTTTATCAACCAAGCATTTAATTTTTTATTTTTTCATTCATATTGATCCGAACCACTAAAGCACCCCGACGAGTTACGCAACCCATCGGGCAACCGAACGTAGAGACAGAAATTACTCTTGAATCATAATCACTCGTTCCTTAATAGTTTCTAGTTCTTGCAAAATCCAGCATTTCAGTCATGCAATCATGTTCACAAGATGTACATGATCAGCCTAAGTAATACTTTCTACAGGTTTACAATGTTCCACATTCATGGTACTTCTAAGTGTCAATCGGCTAATTTGTAATACCCCAATTGGTGAGCATCTATACGGTCATAAGAGACAGGAATCTAACTTATTTAGATCCTTCTATCGACTAATTTCATGGTTCTTACAACAAAATCCCCTGGCTTAAAATGCCTTTGTTAAACCTTTGCATTGGAATACTTGGCCATTTGTTGTTTGTATAATGCTGTCTCTTATCACAGCCACCAGCCTTGTTCTTCCAACAAATTTAGATCAGTCATTAATTCCTCATCATTATTAATACAATACAATCATGCTGCTGAGTTCGGGCAGTTGGCATTCTGATCTCAACTGGTATAACAAATTCAGAACCATATACCAAACTAAAGGGTGCAAATCCGTTTGCTATTCTAGTTGTAATTTTGTAAGACCACAAAACACTAGGTAACTGCTCTACCCATCGTCCTGTAGCCCCATCTAACCTTGTCTTCAATCCGTTCACAATGGTACGATTGGTTCACTTCAGTGCTCATTTAGTTGTGGATGTCCGACCAAAGTGGTTCGTAGAGTTATGTTAAGACTTTCACAAGGAACTTTTAAACGGCTCACCCACAAATTGGGTACTATTATCTGATATTACGATATTAATGTATGAGGATTGCCAAACCTAAAAATAATGTTCTTCCAAAAGAATTTTTGTACAACAAGTTCTGTCACTAAGGGTAAAGGTTCAGCCTCCACCCACTTAGTGAAATAATCAATATCCACTACCAAGTAGCTGAACTTTCCTGGTGCTCAGGGAAATGGTTCGATCAGATCTATTCCCCATTGTTCAAAGGTCCATGGGCTAATGATTGTTATCAAATTCATCGCAGGTTCCTTAAAATAGGAACATTGATTTGATAGTTATGACATTGCCAACCTAAATTATTAGCATCTATGTACATGGTCGGACAATAATAACTCATTGTCATGGTTTTTTTGAACTAAACTTCAAGATTCGTTATGACTTTCACAAATTCCTTCACGAATTTCTTTCAGAACATATTTTGCCTCGCTCGGACCAACACACCAAAACAGTGGGCGCAAATAAGACTTTCTATATAAAGTACCCTTTATGAATTCATATTTTTCTGATTGATTCACAACTCTTTGAGCCTTCTTGATCTATTGGAAGTATGCCTGAAGACAAAAAGTCCATGATCGGCTTCTCCAACCTAATTCATTATCAATTTCTAAGGTTTCCTTCTCATCATAAGTTCGTCCTTCTTGTATTTCGACCAAAATTAAGAGACAGTAATTTTGAGTCATAATTTTAATTACAAGAAACCTGTCTATCCCATGTCTTCTTTGTTTTAATACTTTGGATGGGGAAGGGACTCTGTAATTACAATAAAGATTGAAGAAAAAGTTGGAACAAAAAAAAGAAAAATCAGTTTCAGTTCTGCATTTGACTTCTTAATCAACTGAAGTAGCAAAAGCATGTCTTAAAGCAAAAAATAAATAAGTAAAAGAAAATTGGATTTTTATACTTACTAAGAAAAAAAAAAAGTTCTGATGTACTAAATACGCAGTAAGTTTTCTTTATATGGGCTTAAGGCCAAATATGCGAATATGTGACTAATCTAATTGTTGAAGCCTGTTGGTTTACAATAAGGTTCTACAGATCTTATTTCTAAGAGTTTGGTGCGTGTTCGTGTTCACCACCATGAGTTGCAAGTAGAGCACTCTGCCACCATAAACATATTAAACAGGTTACATGTGGGGCAAAACTGAAAATCAATGCACACCTTGAAATAACTGCAAATATATAATTCCTTTTTCAAATGAAGTAAACTTACATATAACACATATGATCCAAATTTCTGTTTTATTAATTTTCCTGCATTTAACGTCCTTATGCTCATCATTGCCGTTGTTCTTTTCTTCTTCGTCTAATCAAGCAAAAAAAATAGTTGAAGACCATATTCTGTATATTTCTTTGATGAAATTGAAGGGTGTTTTCAAGTATTTATTCCTTCAAATTTGTATTAGAGCATAGAGGATGGCCCTCTTTATTTTTTAAAATACTGCAGTTACTGATCTGCATCTAATGGAGCTAAAAGAATTTCAAGTTGTCATGAGCCTAAGACCATCAATAAAGGATGTATTTCACGATATTAAAAAATTTTTAAAAATATAAACGATAATGATAAGTTCAACAATTATATAAAATCAATGAGCAATCATATTGAATTTAGTAATCACAACTCTCAAGCAATCGTGAAATACATAATTGTTGTTTTATAGTTGATGCACTTTTTCAGTTGGATGCCAGCTGCACTGAAGATGTGGTTTGGGACAATCTGCTTGATGGAAGGCCGGAGATGTATGTCGGAAGCTGTGGAATCAAATGGTTCTTCATATTGGTGATAATGGGAACAAGTCATTTCCAGATCAAGTTGAAGTTCCGGCAAACCGATACTGTCCAGATTTACTTGAAGCCAGAGAGGCCTGGGATAGCAAACCTGTGATTCCATAGTCTCGTCTCGTCTCGGGTCATTCAGCTGTTGTCATTCACATAATAGCATATACGTTTTGATTGTTGAAATATTGGTTAAGCTCCGTATATGAGTTTGAACAGATGAAAGAATCTATTGTGCTACCTAGTAGATGTGTGACAAATGATTTGGAACATCTGTTCGACTGTTGTTCATTATTTTGTAATTCAATCTTGAGCCCAACTGAGTTCTCTACATTCTGAAATTTGTGATTGAAGGAAGTATTATGCTTCACTAGGAAATTTAACTGGCTAGGATTTATCTGTCCTTTGGCTTTCGTGTGTCAAAGATTCAAGAATATACGAGACAATTAACATTTTCCCGATGTGTATTGCGGTCTTCTGGAGAGTTTTTTGGCCAAACTAACCTTGTTTTGAAAAATAATTTCCAAAGTAATCTAGTTATTAATTATGTTCCCTTTATAATGTTTTTAGTACCATCTAGACTTCTACACTAGTCACCATGAAGGACTATTTCAGGAATGTATGGATGAAAAACATTTTTAATCCTTAAAATTTGGTCTGTTGAAATATTTGGTTTCTAAAATTTCATAAAAAACAAATCATGTCCCACATCTTCTAAATTTCTACTAGATTAGGACAATTGATTAAAAAATAAGCAATTTTTTGCGAGAATTTATGAGAAAGAGTAATTTTTGTTGGTTTAACCAAAAGAAAGTAAAAAATAAAATGTAATTTTTTAGGATTTTATCATATAATGAGTGAAATGTTTGTTAAGGTAGAAGACTAAATTTTTTTTTTATTTTTCTGTTAGTTGTCCTAATCCAGTTGATACTCGAAAGATTAGAGACATGATTTTTTTTGTTTTTTTTTTTTTTTTGGTGAAATTTTGAGAAGCAAATATATTATAGGCAACTTTGGAGACTAACAGTGCTTTTTACCCTAATTATATATACCACCCCTCTTGTTCAGAAAATTATGCATACGTCCCTTTTAGAATATTCTTTTTCCCATCATCAACTCATGGGGGGTACTTTTTTGCCCACCAGAGGCGATGATTTGTATTGTATCACTTGAAGAAATAGCTTTGAGTATTTTGTTTGTCTCTTAATAGTTTGGGAAATAGATGGAAAATTACACATTATTTATTAACCAAAGCTAAACATACACATCTTTTGAAATTAATATTATTGACTTCTTTCTTTGTCTAGGCCTTCATTTTACATTTTGATTATGGGAATATAACCGTTGCCTTCTTCAAGCAGTTACACGCAATTGACAAAAAATTAAATTATATTTGAGACTAGAATTAATGTCCCTAATTATATGGGCTTTATTAGTAACAAAAAACCTCAAATAGGAACTCTTGAAATGGAAACAAAAAAGCTATGGAAATCAATTGTTTAGGCCAGGTCTCTTGACATACGCTAAATTAGTAACAAAAAACCTCTAATAGGGAGATAACTATAATTTTTTTATACAAGAGAGGAGGTTTCCTACCATTATTGAAACCTCATGGGAGGAAAGTAAAATTATCCATTTTATTTTTGGGTTGGACACATGTCAATAAAAGAAAGACGCATACAAAACATCATACAAGAGCTTTTTTTTTTGCAGGTAAATTTCATATAATCTATTTGGGTCATAAAGACATCCTTCACAAATCACTTCAATATGGCAGTATTTCTTTTTCTTTTATTAAGGAGTGAACCAAATTTTTCACGTTTGGCTAAATTTGCCACCAATTTATCTTATAGTACTTCGTATAAAAATTGTTTTCTCTTGTGACTTGAGAGGAAAACAGAAGAAGAAATGGGATAGCTACCCTGTAATTAGTTACACTCTATAATTCCATTATCTTACAATGGAATTATGCCTCACTGAAATTAATAATAATAGTAGCTTCACATTATGACTTCCAAAGTTACAAATATTTAATAAAGCATCAATTATAATTTAAATACATGAGGTTTTAATTTACTGAAGATGGTTATGTCTAAAAGTTAGGGAGAGAATGTAGGAATACAGTGAGAAGTGAGGCTCCTATTTTCCTTCTAAAACATATACTCCCCTTCCCCCACCCCCCAATTTCCTTCTTTTCTCCCAAAAAAAACATAAATAAATAAATAGATACCCCAAACACAAATTTTCGACATTTGTAGGACAATTTGTAAAATTGCCTTCAAAGATAACAGATGAATGTTTTTCAGGATCACAGACTTTTCTATCTGGAAATCTCCTTTAAAAAAATAATAAAAAATCAGCTTCGGTAATTCAATTGAAGAACCATATATAACATGCAATGAGTAGGTTGATGTATTGAACATTACAAGATTTCCCAGCTGTGTGCTCGAAATAAATAGCTACAATGCAGTGGGGCAATATGTCACTATACACCCATCGTACTTAAAAAGAATACTGAAGTCTAAACTTCATCACTAGAGCTCATCATTCTCCTCAACTTCTGCAAATATTGTAGGTTCCCTCTCTTTTTCCTTTACATACCCTTTTTTCCTAAGCACATAAAGGACCGCTCTCACGACGTTGCCGATGAATACCACTCCCACAAGTGATAACCATATTATAACAGAAATCCTAGTAACATGATTGAGGGTACCTTTCAGACGACCAGGACTCAAGTTAACAAAACTAATGAAGTACGTTATGCTTTGAGCAGTGATAGCAATCCACATTATTACCAGTTGAGACCACATCCATCGATGTTGTCTCAGGGGCAGTCCACTAACTTGTATTAAAATTACGCTCAACGACGCAAGGAAAGAAATGGTGTTGAAGATCATGAATTGTCCGTATGCTTCAGGAAGATTAATTGCCATTACTGATTGACCTGCATAATGTGGCTTTTCCACTCGGTTGCCATTGGAATCTACAACATAATCGGTTGACCAAATACCACCTGGATATGCTACGACCATTAATGCGCTTCTCATCTTAGCTAGCCAATCTGTTTGTTTGCGCTCGGTACACTGCTTTTTCGTGCTGATATTCCTTGAATTTTGCAGCCTCCCAGTTGATGTAGTAGTTCTAGCTACATCTGTCACTGGTACTACTGACGGTGTCTGTATGACATTTGAAGATCTACCAAGTTCAAGACATTGTCTAATGTCCATGTTTCTCAAGTCTTCTTGGCTTTGCAACAGGACATCCAGGGCCGTGAAACCATTAATATTTCGAGCATGAACATCAATTTCTGTTTTGCTTAGCAAGTACTTAATAATCTGCAAAAGAGTCACTTTCTTAGTTTTCCACTTACCAAAATTAAGAAGTTATGCTTGTTTGCATTTAAGTAGAAAGAACGACCATTATAGGCAAATAAACCAGCGAGGATTGACAACAAAGTAAGAAGAGTAATAACTAAAACGTATCTAAAGAATCAATGAGACTAAATAACAATCTTCCACGTAAACTAATAGAAAGAAAACCAGGGACGCTAAATTTTTGTGTTTGCTTTGGTTGTCAAAGCTTTGCTATCATATATTAATTAAAAACCTGTTGGCACATGGCACAGGGCACAAACTTGACCATGGTTGATCATAATACAAAATTCGTAGCACCAATGAATTATCAAACAAAGAACGTATAATTTCGTGACTTGTGCAGCCTATTTAAACTATAGGGGAACAATGACCAAAATTTCCAAATCCCAGAACTGAAATCTCCCATAAGGCCATAATGCCAATACCACATTCGATCAGCATTAATTACACACACGAGTTTTGCGAAATGACAATTTGGTTTTGCCTAAAAATGCATTGAGCTGGAATAAAATCAGTAGCAAAATTGTAAAGAAAACAAAATACTCTGCAGCAACATTAAACAGTTACTAATTCCCCAGCCTCAGCTCCCAGATACTATAGCTTTTGACTTTTTTTGGTTCAGGCATTTTATCAAACAGATGGAGGGATTACCTCAATTTGCTTTTTAGCAACAGCAAGATGAAGAATAGTATTCCCATTCTGATCTTTCAAGTTCACAAACTTCTCATTCTCATTCACTTTCTTCAACCTTTCAACCAAAACCTTCAACCCCTCAAACCGATTATAATTCACGCAGAGATGCAAACAACTCTCCCCTCTACCAGTCAAAACCCGAGCAGCCTCCGGCTTAACTCGGATCAACTCGGTCAAAATCTCGACCCGGCCTTTAATCGCCGCTAAATGAAGAGGGCTCCTCCCATCATGATCCAACACAAAACACATATCCGGGTTCACCAAAACCAGCTCTTTCACTATCTCCAAATACCCTTTTGCTGCCGCCAGGTGCAGAGGCGTGGACCCCTGAGAATTCAGCGATTTAGCCAGCTCGGGGTTTTTAGTCAAGAACGCTTTTGTGATTTCGACCCGGCCCAGAAGTGATGATATGTGAAGAGGCGTTTCAAGCATGGAAGAAGAAGAAGTGAGAAGAATTGAAGGATCTTCTTGAAGGATTTGTGAGATCAATGGCAATGTTCCGTACATGGCTGCCTACAAGAAGCTTTGTTGTATTATTTGTTTGAAGCTCTTCTTCTTTATCATCGGCTAACAAAGTCATGAGTTGCATTTGATTTTACTATTGTTGTTGGAAATTGATAGAAGAGAACGAACGTCTGCCACCGCAAGTCGCAATTACTCATTCTTTACTAAAACAATTGTTGTTCTTTGTTGATTTATTCAAAATACTTGACTTTTATTCTAGATGTTTTTTTTTTTTTTTTTCTCTCTCTCACTTTTTTTTTCCTTTCTTTCTAGATTAAATATTTGGCTCAAAACAAATTTGAACAAACCTGCGTGATGGGGGGATAAATCTTTGCAGCTACTTTGACTTTAATTCTAGGGTTAAAATACAGTAAACCCCTTAATTTGTACTGTTTTAAGCTAAACTTTTTAACATTTTTTTATTCTCAATCTACCCCTTCTATTAATACACATCAACAATTTTACTATTATAAAATCAAAAAAATATATATTTTTAACCCTTAATTCTATGCTACAATTCTTATATATGACTAAACGGTCATTTATGGGCTTTAATTGGTGATCCGGGCTATTTTCCTCTTGATCATGAAGTTTATTCTCCATCATCTCATTGCTAACCATGATCCCTGTTATTTTGGGTCCGTTTTGTTAGATGTATAATGTTTTCCTGAGAAACGTGAAGAGACAGATTTTTGCATGTTTGGTTGAAAAAATAAAAATATTTTGAAATATAATCTTTTAAAATTTTTCATCCTTAAGTTTTGAATGTGAGCTAAAAAGACTTGTAACAGTTGTAATAAATACTTTACAGGTGATTGTGGTCAATAAAAAATTGATTTTCTTCAAAATTAAATCATAATATAATGTAGTGGTAAAATAAACATATAATGACAGTTATATTATTGTGAGACCCACAATGAAGAAAACCAAATGGACTACAATTGTAATGTTCAATACATCAACCTACTCCTGTCTCTTATACACATCTAGATGTGTATAAGAGACAGGCCCTATTTGGGGCTGAACCTTGCTAACATCTTCCAGGGTTACGCCTTGCTCGGCCTTTCGAGATCATTCTTTACTCACACTCTCTAGGTTAGGACACTTGCTCACGTTCTTTGAGATTGAGCCCTGATGACACCCTCCAGGATTTTGCCTTGCTCGTGCCTTCCGAGATTGTTCTCTAGTCACGCCTTCCAGGGTTGAGCCCTTCTGACATCCTCTAAGATTATGCCTTGCTCACGCCTTGTGAGGTCGCTCTCTGGGGTTGAGCACTTGCTCATGCCTTCTAGGCCCTACTAACACCTTTCAGGGTTACACCTTACTTGCGTCTTTCAAGGTCACTCCCTACTTATGTCCTCCAAGATATAATACTTACTCACACCTTCTAGGATTGAACCTTGGTGACTTTTTCCAAAATCAAGCAGTACTTACGTTCATCACAAATAGTACCACCTACCCAAGTGGTAACCCTCTTTCAACTCAAATTTGTTCACTCTAATGAAAAAAAAAATTCTAAAGTTTGAAATTAACTCCAGTCTCGGGTGAAAAAATGTACTCCATCCTAGGGTAAAAATATACTTCACCTTTGAACAACTTAAGTACTCCGCCTTCAGGTGAAAAAAAGAACCGCCTCTAGGTGGAAAAATATACTTTGCCTCCAAGTGGAAAAATATACTCCGCCTTCAGGCAAATAAGTACTTCGCCTCCAGGTGGAAAAATGAACTTGGCCTTCGGGCAAATAAACTACTCCACCTCTGAGTGAAAATTTTACTTTGTCAACGAGAAAATAAAGTACTTTGCCTTGGGGTAAAAAAAATGTCTACGTCTTCGTCCAAATTATGTACTCCACTTCTAGGTAAATAAAGTACTCTACCTCCGGGCGAAAAAATGAACTCTGTCTTTAGGCAAATAAACTACTCCACCTCCGAGTAAAAATATGCTCTGCCTCATAGATTAAAAAAAAAAAATACTCTGGGTGAAAAATATACTTTGTCTCTAGGTAAAAAATATACTCTACCTACAAGTAAACTATGTACTCCGCCTTTGGGCAAAAATGTACCCCACGTCTTTCCAAAGTACATACTCCGTCTTGGGGTCTAATCAACTCATCCAAGAGTATGAAGCTAAATTCCAAAAATATCAATCCTCTGACATCCTGGTTTTTGGCTAAGTTCTTACCTGTCTCCACCTCACCTTTAGACCTGTATAAGACAGGTATAAAGAACCTACTAACCTCATTAAGGTCCACAGAGTTGGTTCCACCTCATCTTAGTTACTTACTCAGGTGGTACTTCCTACTTAGGTGATACCTTCCACTCAAGTGCTACTTATTATCTAAGTGGTACCACCCACTCATGCGGTTTCATTCAAGTGGCAGTATCCATACTCAGGAGGCACCTTTTTCTACCAAAAAAAAAAATTGATAGCTCTAGCCAAGTCATCATCCCCCAAAGGATCCACACAATATGATTTTCAAATCGAATTATTTCGCCCTATTGAAATTATTTTCTAAGTTTTGGAATTTGCTTCGGTTAATTTTACGACTCTGACCAGAATGTGGTTACAACATCAAAAAATTATTACTCTCAATTTGAAAATATTCAACTTGAGAGTGGAGGACAAGTGATGATGCCAAAATTATACACCCGTTAAAAATTATACATGTGACTCCGGGCTCATATTCGCTAGAATATATGTTTGTAAAAATAAGAATGATGGCCGAAGTAAGCTTAAATGAGTCAAATAAATATTTACAAACCTATGGATCGACCTAACCCATCAGCAACAGGTATAAATTTCAAATGACAGGTCTAATTCAATACATTCATTCTTATTTTTACAGAGTCTATATTCTCTCTGAATATTCCTCTTGTCTAAAGTAACTGATTTAAGCGTCGAAAATCTTGATCAGGGGACATAACCTAGCACTCTTGTTTATCAGGTGATCTGAACGTGAGTACTACAAGCGGGATTCTTAAGTAAGCATTGGAATGAATTATGCTTAGACTTAAATTTGAGCAAATTTCGGCATCAACAATTAACACACAAATTATAAGGTTGAGTGTTAATATTTGGAACATCATGACTTCTTCAAGTAACAAGTTTTGATAAAATACTACTAGAGGAGTCAATTTTTTGATTTAATTTTGATTTTCTTCCACAAAATAACGAAATTTTTTTATCAAATAACAGAAATACCAACAGATAAACACCCCTAATCAGTAAGAACATTAGTGTCGCCATAAAGTTCCTGCCTAGTGTCAGACTCTAGTGAATGCTCAGACACCTCCAGCTGAGACTCATCCTCTACAATATCACTAGTATCTCTAACCACACTTGAGGAGAGTCTAGTGAAGACTCAGGCATCTCCTCACTCTCAATCACATGACTAGTTATTGTGGTCACAGGCTGAATCTCGATCTCACTAGCAACTAAGGCCACCAGCTAAAGTGCCTTTTCAATCTCTATCTCCACTAGGCTTTATTGAAGACTCACGCACCTCGTTAATCTCAGTCTTACTTTACATTTTGAATTTTAATTTTGAATATTTTATACTCTCAATTTTTAAATTTGGTTCACTTTAATTCCTTTTTTTGGTCAAAAATTTAGCACAAATTCGGGAATTACATGCAAAAATATTGTTATACAAATACTGAATTTACTTTATACATCTAACCGAATTGTCTAGTTAGATGTGTAAAGTATCTAAAACTAAAATTTCGGATACAAAATGAGATTTGAATATAAGTTGAGAGATGCAAAATAAAATTAGTCCTAGACATAAACCAAAACTTAAATACTGCAATATGCTACAAAGACAGTGCGAGCAGATAATCACTACCAAACTTACTGAGACCATTGCAAATTTAGTACAAGAAAATTAGTTAAGTTTTATGAAAAATATTTAGGTAGATCCGATTTTTGACCCTATCTGTAGATTTTGTGGTTAAAATTAAATTTTAAAAAATCTTGTTTATATATATTCGCTGATGTCATAGATTCTTTAAAGTTTAATCTACATTACAGGATCTACAAGTGGAGCCAAAAACCGAATCTACCTAAATTTTTGCCAAACTTTATTTATTAAAGATAAATAATACCACTGTGCTCTGTCCTGATTGCTTGATTTTAGTAGATTGAATTTGTATTTTATGTGTTCTTTATAGTATTTTTATCTTTAGTATTTTTATTGCAACAGTATTAGATGTCAAAATTAAGTTCACAAAGAAACCCATTAAAGCCAAAACCTCCTAATAAGAAACCCAAGGAATTGAAGCTATTCTTCCACTATTTGTGATAAATAAATAAAACCCATAATATTTACATGGATGATGATTTGCGAACTATATACCGATATGCTGCAACCTTCCTCTTCCGAGAGGTTATGTCATCCGCCAAAAGCACCGATTTTCCAGCTTTTTGTGACGTGAAAGAGTTATGAATTGCTTCTTCTTTGGCAGCAATCCTCCTAGTATTTTCCACAGCCTCTTTCAATTGAATAGCTGCCCTATGCATTTGGTACAAATTCTGCACTGTATTCTAATTAGCCCTACAAATTTTATAATGTTGCAAAACATAGGCTATCAATCAAGCAAGACAAATGGTAAAAGTAGAGAATAAATAATAAAAAGGGATAATTTTAGAAACCTCCCTTGAGGTTTCTCATAATTATAGAGAGCTCTCCTCAAGTTCAAATAATTACACATGGAAGACCCTAGTGATGCGAAAATACTCTAATACCCCTCTGCAATATTTAAGTTTAAACTCCATATTTAAAATTCAAAAAGGAGATGAACTGTAACAAGCTCTGTCTCAATCTCCACTGCTTAAGAACATTCCTTCCTGATCCCTCTCACAACCTTTGTGTTTCTCCACTCCAACTTTCCTACTGTCTGCCCAACTCCACCACCCTTGTCCTCCTTCATGCATCAATCATCATCCACTAGCTAGTGTTCTCTGTTCTCTCTATTACACATTTTGCTAAAATACTAAAACAGAATATAAATTAAACGAAAAGAAACAATCAAACCAACCCCACCCACATCTAGAAATTGCCCAAATCACATTAATCAAAAGGGATAGAAGGGAGAGATTGTAGGTGATCTAATTATGCGGGGTGAGATCTGAGATCAGGAGTTTGGGAGATAGAGGTCTTGGGTTTTGGTGAATGAATTGCCAGGAGGTTGTCGAGTGGCTGTGGATAAATTCCCTTTGATTTGGTATATGTGAAACCAAATTAATTGTTCCCTTTTACATTTTCTACTGGAATTAGATTTTAACTTACTATTTATTTTTTTAAACATAATTTTCATTATTATAAGCAATGATCTAGAAGAAAAAATTAGAATATTCGGTAAATTAATCCATAAACTAAATATTTGTATCCAATTTCATCCCTAAATAGCACAAAATATAAATTTTTTTTTTTAATTTTGACCGGTATTGACAAGGGGCATAACCATCAAATTATCGGGTCCTATGATTTTTGTTTTTTAAAAATTACCATGAGCCATTAGTCCTCTAACTATTTCAATAAAATCAAAATATTTACCTAATTTTAATTTTAGTCGGATTAGTTCTTGAACTAAATATTTGTATTCAATTTGATTCCTAAATAGAGGCTCCACCCAAAACATAAATTTTTGAATTTTAACTGGTATTGACTAGGGGTATAACTATCAAATCATCTAGTCGTATGATCATTAGAAACGGAAACATCAAGGAGTTCGATGACACTAACATGTTGGCTTTTACAAATCACAGATAATTTCGATTTAATTTTCAATTCCAAAATTAATCTATGGAGTTTCCTCTGCAAGATAATTGCATCCTTGCTGTTGAACTTACATCACTAGAACTAAGAGAAGGAGTAGGTGGATGAAGGGGATGGAAAGTGAGAGGGGGAGAAAGTGGTGATAGTTACAACGAATGGGTGGGGATAGCAAGAAATAGGGATGTTTATTCGATCGGTATTCAACTTTTCGACTTGTTCGACTTGACTTGTTGTACTTTCGAAGTGTGAACTTGAAAATTTTAAAGTTAAAGTCAAATTATATAAATTCAAGTTCGATTAAAATAGAGTTATTTAAATTCGACTTGTTCAACCGGTAAGTTGAACAAATATCATCTATATGTAATATTATACTGTGTATAAAAATATAATTCATCATATATTATATATACAAGTTTCAAATAAATTATATGTACAAATTTACACACACATATCTTTGGATGTGTGTATATATATATATATATACACACACAAGTTACAAATCTTAATATATGAATGTGTATTAGTGTATATATTATATATAGATATGAAGTCACAAATTTAGAACCAAGTACCAAAATATACTCATATAAAAAAAATCTTATTGAATTACCAACCCTATTTAAATTATATCCTATGAGTATATAGGAATATATATATATATATATATATAAATATATATATATGATTATCTAACTCTATTTAAACTAATAGTTTGTTAGTAATGCATTTAATACATTTGTTGATAGTAAAAACTAATAAGTTATGTAGTATAACTATACAAGTATATAATTAAACGAAATGTTTAACATATTTTTATTACAATTATAAATTATACAAATTTTAGTATATGTACATAATAACATGTATGTATAGATATATTGTATATAGATATTTCAAAAAATACTTAAGTATATATAATACACTTAACTTTAGTATTTATATTTATTAAAAAAATTATTAATTCATTTAATTAGTTATTTTAATAAATATTGTTACATTAATAAATTATATACTTATATTAATATATAAGTACATAAATTGTACATAACACCAATAATTGTACAAAAAAAAAAGATATTTAATTATTAAGAAAAAATAACATTATCAATTATTAATATATTTAATTATTAAAAATTAAGAATACTATGGCTAAAATATTATGTACACAAATACATTAATATATTATTATAATTGTGACCTCATATATATATATACACACACACACACATAAATATATATATATATATTTGTCCGCTTAAAGATTTAATTAATATTTGACTGAAAAAATCAAACGACTTGTTCGACTAGTAAACTAATTAAACCAGTCAATCTGTAAATCAGTATTCGACCAGTAGTTTGATTTGCAAGTTAAAGTCAAAGTCGAGTTGAGAAATTGTTTAGTTTATTTGATTTCGAGTCAAAGTTGAGTTGAAAGTTAAACAAGTTAAATTAAATATTTTTTTCGAGATTCAACTCGGATATAAGAGACAGGTAATTAACGGATGACATAACTTCTCGGAAGCAATAAGGGTAATGGGAAAGACCCATAGCTGATGGTGGTAATGGCGGAAGGGATGGGATCCAGAAGGGTAGGAATTGGTGATAGTTACAGCGAATGAGTGAGGGCAGAGATAAAGAAGATATGGGAGATGATGAAGGAAGAGATGGTGGTGCAAACAGAGGAGAGCAGGATGGCTTCACTGGTAGGGATGGAGAGATAGTGTTGGTAATGCATTGGTGTAAAGAGAAAAATAATAACATTTTTAGAGTTTTCTTATAATCAGTTTAAATGAAATTATTTGAAAAAATGAATACATGGTGATAGTGTGTTTCAATCCCATATTAGTAACTAAACAAAATTTCAACCACTTAATCACTGGACCACCATTAGCCAATGTAATATGTTTACCAATTATTATAAAATCTAAAACTATTTTTAAAAACAAAAATCATAGGATGAGATAATTTGATGGTTATGCCCGTAATCAACACATGTATCGCAAAATTCAAAGGGAATTTATCCTGTCTCTTATACACATCTAGATGTGTATTAATACACATCTTTAGTCCATGAGACTAATATAAGTTAAAATTAAAGTAGGGGACTATTTTAGTTTTCATGAAATGGTTGACTAGAGCTAATAAGATAAGTCTAAAACCATTTTTGAAAAACAAAAATCATAAGATTAAATGATTTGAGAATTATATCTCTAGTCAACACCGGTCAAGAGCCACCATTTAGAGATCATACTGAATACAAATATTTAGTCAAAAAATAATCCGTCTAAAATTACAAGTTAAGGGATCATTTTAGTTTTAATGAAATAGTTAAAAAACTGATGAGTTGATTTTCCCAGTCAAATACTTTGACCTTTCTCCTATCATCTCTTCTGTCGCTCTGAAGTCATATTTTGCCCAAAACAAATTTGAACAAACATGCATGCTAGGGGGAAAGACTTTGCAGCTAACTTGACTTTAATTCTATGCTACGATTCTTTATCTTCAACTAAGCGGTCATTTAGGGGCTCTAGTTGGTGATTCGGGCTACTGTTCTCTCGATCATGAAATACTGAATGTTTAGACGTTGATAAACAGTCACTTGAATGTGAAATATTATAATATAGACAAGAATAGTGAATGTTTAGACAATTGATAATATAGACAAGAATGATGTATGTTTAGACATTAATAGTCAGAGGTAAAAGTGAAAATATAATTAAATGGATTGAAATTAGTTGAGAAGTGTTATATCTTAACATAGATTCAATAGTCACGTGCAATACGTGATTTTTTTCATTAAATTTGTAATTGGCAATATTTTTAAATTTATCCTAAATTGATAAAAATTAAAAAGTTTGATAATTAAATACGTTTTGTTTGGAATTTTAGAGATCAAAATAGATTATGACCCAAAATTTGAGGACTAAAATTACATTTTCTCACGTTTAGAATTTGAGATTTAATGCTACTGCTCCTTAGTTGCTTTTAATTGACGAAATTTTTAAATTTATCCTAAATTGATAAAAATTGAAAATTTTGAACACTAAATATGTTTTATATAAAACTTTAAGAACCAAGATGCACCACAACCAAAATTTTAAAGACTAAAATTGCATTTTTTCCCTAAAAATTTCCCATATACTATGTGAACGAGAGAAGGATACCATGTGAACTTGATCCCATGATTCTTTTACTATCCTTTACTATTATTAATATCTTTTTCCTTTGATTTTGTAGATGTGAAACCAGATTAACTGGTCCCTTTGATTTTGTAGATGTGAAACCAAATTAACTGTTCCCTTTAACATCAATTTCTACTGAAATTAGATTTAGCTTGCTAACTATATTTTTTTAATATAATTTTCATTATTATAAGCAGTGATCTAGAAGAAAAAATTAGAATAATTGCTATATATGTTTTTCCATTCACGTGGGCTGCTAACTGCTTCTTATTATAAAATATATACTACGACTCAGTTCCGAATCCTAATAGTAATATTATTAGTATAATAATTATCGAATATCTCTGGAGTACTATTATAAATGAAGGCAAATATTTAGGTAAATTCGATATATATTTTTATTTGTAAATTTTATCGTATAAATTAAATATTATGAAATAAATGATATTAATTGATGTAAATAAAATTTTATAAAATTTGATTTTGATCCAAAAAATATAGGGAAAATCGCCAAAATAGTCCCTCAACTTTTGCACTTTAGCCAGAATAGTCCCTCAACTTTCTTTTTAGCCAGAATAGTCCTTCAACTTTTATTTTTGAATAGTCCTTTAACTTTTTTTAGAGAATGGTCCTTCAACTTTTATTTATTTATAAATTTCACATGAAAGGACTATCTTGGCTAAAAATAAAAGATATTTGATTTTCCCAAAAATATAAGAGTAGTATTTAAAATTAGATCAACCTAAATATTTTCCGTAAATGAATACATGTTCTTACTACTTGCATTACTAGCCATCCTTATTTAAAAAGTGGAAGAAGAAATAGAAAAGAAAAAAATGAGTGAAAACTGAAACACAGATTATTGCAAAAGAAGTTTTGAGTTATAATTACTATCTAGATGTCTTCAAGTACCAAGTTTAACTCCCTAATAAATTTTGATCACTTACAATTTGCCATAATAAATTTCCGTGCGGATTGGACGGCTTCTGAATATTCAGTTCATCCTGAATTGCACCACAAGCTGGGTAATATCATCCTCAACTTGATCACTGGAGCTGTTTGAGAACAATCCTCATATACATTCACAAGTGCTTCAATATCGATGGAGGAAAGCTGCAAAATTTGGAATCTCTGGTCAAGAAAACACCTGGAAGCTGCATCCGAGAAGATTACCAAGGAGCTCCAGATTGCTCGTGCAGAAAACTTCATCCTAGAAAGGCCTCTAAAAGCTCTCAATGTACTCCGTGTATTGGAGATAAAGATTGAGATTTTCAAGCCAGAAATTGGACAAGTTCTTGAGTATCTATTTTCATTGAGTAGCTCATCGCTGGAATTTCAATCTTCCTTGGATTTGGGCCATTTATCTCACTTGGATAGATTCCAATCCGTGAGAGGGATTTTGCGATACATCTGGGCATTCGTAGATGAAGAACAAGAACAACAAATTGATGCCTTTCAGACTAAAGTATTTTCTCTACAAAGTTTCTTGCTGGGAGTGCTGGATTTCGAGTTCGGGAGCTGTAGCAGCGATCCTGTGATTGATCATTTCTTCAGTCATGTTGTTGGATCTCTGGCTGTGCGGATAGCATATCAGTCTTATCATTATTGGATCAAAGCAACAGATGAAACTACTCCGGAGTACTTAGCAAGTGACGAATCCAATCTCAGGTACTTCCAACGTGAGATTGATCCTAGTACTCCAGAGTTCTGGGATTTGACTCTCAAATTTCTGACATCTATCAACATGATCACGAATGGGCGACACGAAGGTTTAGCACATTCCTTCGTCTGCTATCTCATACATTGGGATCGGGAACGTGACATTCTTCCCACTTTGAAGTCCTTGGTAACCTATGCTATTAATGAACGCGAGGAATCAGGTGAGGATGTGCGGAGTCTGTCGGCAGAGATTAAAGCTCTGCTTCGATTAGCACATTCTACAAATCTGGAAGAGTTCTACTTCTGCTTTTGTCTTCTCGGGATAGAAGTCTTTGTTAAGGAGCAACTAAGGAGCAGTAGCACTAATTTCCTGAAGGAGCCGAACCAGATTAAAGAACTAAATGATACAGTTCGAACTTTGTAAAGAACTTTTCTTGTGATTTGCCAGAGGAAAAGATAGCAAATGGCTTCCTTGAAGATGTGAGTGATGCGATTAGCGAAGGTGGAGTATGCTTTATCAATCCTTCAATGCCAAAAGAGTTACCGAAAAGGCAGTCAGGGCTTCACTTCTCTGTTTGCTACTAGAGATAGTCTTCACCAAAGCAGAGACTTATACTTCTCTAATTGTATAAGAATGATGCAAGTTTGATGGCCTTTGGAAAAGATCGAATCGAAACCATTCTATCAAGGGTTGGATTTGTTTGAAGCATTTATTCGTAGTCAGAGAATGGAGGCCTTAGCACAAGGTATCCAAGCCATCTTTTTACGCTTTGAAGCAGCTGCTAGGAGAGGAACATCTCTCTATTACTCATTTCTTATTGAGCAAACGACAGAAGAGATGATGCAGAAAGGAAGCAGTATTTTGTTCTCTGATTTGCTAGATAAGATGAAACTAATCAAGTTAGATCTAACGGAGATGTTGCCTCCATTTCAAAGGTCTAATTTCCCCAAGACTAATGGGGTGGGCTTCATTGATTTTCTATTAGGTAACATGAGGGAGCTATTAGACCTCAGGCATGATCCCAAGTCAATTGCATCAGTGAAGCATCACATTGAAGGCATTTTGTTGGATTGTGAGTTTTTTAGATCTTTCCTCTTGAATTTTATTGAGCAAGAAGATACCCATCAATCAGATTTGAAAGAATTTGGTGTGCATATTACAAGTGTTGCATATGAGGTGGAGTATGTCATTGACTCAATCGAGGTTGGAATTTGTGATCCTTGGCAACACTTGTTCCGGATTCATGAGCTCCTTGAAGAGATCAAATCTATTAAGATGAAAGTCAATGAAATTTATGACTTGAAAATTTCCAATGCTAGAGTCCAGAATGTCACTACCAACCCAAACCCTATGGTAATGCATGCAAGAATTCCAAAATTGATGAAACCGTGGTATGTCTCGACGACCAGATGGAAGATATAATCGACCAACTAACAAGAGGATCTTCACAACGAGACGTTGTCTCTATCATCGGTATGCCAGGCATTGGCAAGACAACTTTTGCTAAATAAAACAAGTGTATGAAGATCTCAAAGTTGCGTATCACTTTCATGTTCGTGCATGGTGTTCTGTTTCGCAAGTATATCAAAAAAAGGACTTGTTACTTGAAATTTTACGCGGCATTAGTGGGCTTACTGATGATGTTCACCAAATGATTGACGAAGACTTGGAGTTGAAGTTGTACCGGAACTTGAAGCAAAAGAGGTATTTGATAGTTATGGATAATGTAAATATACCAAGGCATGGAGTGAATTAGAAAGGTCACTCCCAAATGATGAGAATGGAAGTAGAATTTTGATGACGAGTCGTGTGGCCTTGGAAGTTAAGCTAAACAGTAATCCTTATAGCCTTCGTCTACTTTCCGATGATGAAAGTTGGAAGTTGTTACAAACGAAGATATTTCATGGTGATTGTCCTGAGGAACTATCGGAACTTGGAAAGGAAATTGCTCAAAACTGCAAAGGATTACCTCTTGCAATTGTTTCAATAGCGGGTCTCCTAGAAAGGAAAGAAAAGAAACGAGATGTTTGGAAGACCATTGCAGAAAGCTTAAACTCACGGATACTTGCTGATCCACAAATGCGATGCTTGGATATCCTCCAGTTAAGTTACAAACATTTACCAGATTATTTGAAACCATGTTTTCTTTATATTGATTCATATTTGAAGGACAAAGATATTCCTGTCTCAAAGTTGCTAAGGTTGTGGATAGCTGAAGGATTCATTCAGAAAAGTGAGGAGAAAGGCTTAGAAGATCTAGCAGAGGACTATTTGATGGATCTTATTGGCCGAAGCCTCGTAACAATTTCTGAAAAAACATCCATGGGAAGGGTCAGAACATGTCGTATCCATGATCTTCTACGCGAATTGTCCTTGTCAATAGCAAAACAAAATAACTTTCTACAGCTGATCACCAGGTATGACGAACCATATACTTCTTTTGATGATGTAGATGGTGGTCTTGATTTTTATGACTATCGTCCTTCAAATCCTGTAACATAAGAGAAATACCGGTATTATTCTTCAGTCTGAAACGGAAGCATTTTGTTAACTCAAGCCCTTCTGGTCCATACACTCGTTCTCTGTTATTCTTTGCTGCCACTGATACATACCCCAGACGTCCCTATGATGTCTCATTTATTTCCGAGCACTTCAAACTTCTTAGGGTGTTGGATTTAGAGAGTGTCAATATTGGTACGTCATTTCCCAAAGGATTGGATTTGTTGATTCATTTGAGGTATTTATCTATAAGTGGGGATATTGAATCAATTCCACCTTCAATTGCCAATGTTTGGAAACTAGAGACTTTCATTGTGAAGGAATTAAAAAGTACAATTAGATTGCCAATTACCATTTGGAGCATGACTAGTTTAAGGCACCTTCATGTCAATGAAAATGTTGATTTCGACTTGGAAGATCAGCTTGAAAGTTCCTCTGAGTTACCTAACTTAGTCACGTTTTCCACACCATCATTTTCTTATGGTAAAGATAACAAGAAGATAGTAAGCATGTTGCCCTTAATCTCCACAAACTGAAATGCTAATATTAGAATCACAGGATTCTTCCGAAAAATACAACCAGTTTCCAGGATTGGAATTGCTGACACATTTGGAGTCGCTGAAGATATTTTACATAGGTAAAGCTTTAGACCCTATTGAACTCAGCATTCCACTGAATCTGAAGAAATTGACACTGTCCAATTTTCGCCTGCCATGGGATCGTATTCCTATTATTGGAGGACTAAAACACCTTGAGGTTCTAAAACTAGTTTCTAGAGCCTTTGAAGGAAGAACATGGGAAATGACGGAAGGCGAATGTTCTGGAACTCAGATGTGTGAAAGAGACACTCTAGAACATTGCCATATGGAATGCCTCTGGCGAACACCTTCCCAAACTAGAGCGCCTATTGTTACGAAATTGTCAAGAACTAGAGGAAGTTCCATATGGATTTGTGGATATTTCCACGTTGCAAATGATAGATGTGCAATCTTGTGGACAATCTACTGAAGAGTCTGCAAGTCCAACAATTGGAGACATCTAGAATTGAGTATAAGAGATCTTTATCAACCAAAGCCTTTATGTTTGAGATCAGCATTGTTAGATCATTGTAAGTATACAATTATTTAATTTTAAACTATTTATTCACTTATTCAATAAATGTGTATAAAGGAAGTTGCTAAATCAATAAAGTACGTTGAGCACATTGAAGAAAATATGCTTTTGTTTTTTTGCCTTGCTTTGTTATTGCAAATATGCTTTAATTAGCTGTATTAGATTACATGAGTTAATTTAAGTATTAATTGGCAAAATTGTTTGCAATCAAATAAACCATGTGCAACAGCTCATGCTTGTCTTTTAAAAAACTACCCAAATTGAATTGTTTCTTGTGGATAATGAAGTGAAAATTAGGTGGTAATATACTTGCCCGATAATCTATTAATCATAAGTTCGAATACTAGAAGATATGTGGGAAGGATAAATTTTTTTATTTTAAAAAAAAAAGTAAAAAAAAACACTACCCAAATTGAATTTGTTTTGCAACCTATCCTATCCGTTACTCGCCCAACAATCATATGGCCTGAAAAGAATTCAGCCATTCAAAAGTGACCTCCAGTTGGCTTGGGTTTACCATTTTTTCTTTCAGTTGTGTTCTTGAATTTCTTGTCAGATATGGAAAGATTATCACTTTTTCATAAAGCAGTCAAGTCTTTTCACGTTCAAGTTTTTCAATTGACGAATAGGAAATCTTTCGCTTATAAATTGAGGCCTCTCAGAAGCTTTGAGATCATACGCACAATACACAACCAACTTAGAGTAGTAAATCCTTTATAAAATCTCTATTTTAGGATATCTCGGTTTTAAAAAGTATTTGTATATTTTGTTTATAAGCTTGACAGATTTTGTGAATTCTTATTAATTTGTATTTTTTTTGTCAAATTAATAGATTTTTCTTTTTTTTATGCCCGTGAACGTAAATTTAATTGACGAATCATATAATTTGTTGATTCCCTACTTTATTTTAACCTTTGTTTTTATCAGAATGGGTTATCAAATAATATTTGTCTTATCCCTGGACTAATTTCCTAACATTTATCTTTCTTTGCGTTAATTTTTTCTCTTACCGAACCTAAACTTTTTAGTTTGTGGACTTCTTTTCCCAGGGATCTTCTAACGTCATCCCGGAGATTCAATCAAATACGATCTGCCTGTCTATGAAGTGTGATTTCCCGTTGTTTTGGTTTAAATGATAATAACGAAGATTTTGTTTGGATTTGTGATGAACCTACATATTGTTTGCAATGCCTTTTTGCATTATATCGTTAGAATTTTGGTACTCCTGAAATTTATTTATGAAGGTTATGGATTGTAACGTGTGATTACGTATTATTATCAATGGTAATGTTACACAAAAAAAATATAACAGAATATCCAAAACTGTGCAATATTTAGGTGTGTTCATAGATCGGGTACTCGGTCCATGAGATAAAAAAAGTACCCGACTTTCACTGAGCAGGTCAAGAAAATTCTGACTCTCTATCCGATTCACATACAAAGTGGATACCCGACCTATTGGTACCCGCAAAAGAGGATTGGGTTGACCGAGTACCCGACCCTCACTAGTAACAAAATAAAAAAATTTAAATAATGATAATTAGACAAATTAATTTCACAATTAAGCCAACAATAATTAAGTCTAAGTCACAAAATATATCACAATAGCAACAAACTAACAAGTAGCAACAGGCCAATAGCAACAATAATTAAATCACAAAATACATCTCAACAGACGAGAGTGTGAGAAATAATGATGCGAGGAAGAGAAAGGGAAGAGATAATTGAGGAGGTAGAGGAAGGGAAGACAAGGAACTGAAAAAGAAGAGGTGAGAAGTTGCCAATAACCCTAATAATTATTAATTTCTAATGAAACCTTATTAATCAAATTTACAACATTACCCTGAAATGGATCGGGTCGGGTACCCGGCAGGTCACAAAAATGTGACCCGCTACTCGACTAGCTTTTAAAATGCGATTCGGGTACCCTCTTTTTTCGGTTCGAATCGAATAAGTCAGGTTTTTCAGGTCAGCGGGTCAGGATGAACACCCCTAGCAATATTACCTTTATTAATTAGTGAACTACAAAATAACATTCCATTTTTTATATTTTCAGTTTTTCTGGAATTTAAATTGTCTCTTATAAACCTCTAGATGTGTTTAAGTTAATAGCATAAGATAATTCTGTAAACATTCAAAAATAATACTTATCTATATTTGCTCTATTAAAGGGTGTAATATTGTAATTCCAAATATTATTTATTCTCTTTTGTTTCTTAATTGAAGAAATAAATCATAGATCTAACCTTCAAATCGGAAAACTTGAGTTCTATCATATAGCTTTGTATTTGGTTAAGTTCACGAGTTAGACATCGGACTATGAGATTAGTGTAGCCACTAGTGTCCGGATCTCTTGAGGTAGGGCGTAGCTAATTGCTTAAAAATTTGATTGAAGGAGAGAGAAAGTATTTTATTTCAATTTTATCCCTAGTAAAAAAAATTTAATTTATCAAAGTGGTTGGAGACCAAAAGAAAAAGAAAATTGGAAAGATGTAACATAATAATTAACAAATAACAATGGATTGTAACTTTTAATTTGTTTCACTAATTAATATCGAAAAATACATTTTAATTTTTTTTGGTTTATGAGTTTGTAATTTACTAAACAAAATATCAATAATATTTTCATTTTAATATATATTTTACTTCTATGTGTTCTAATTTTTTTTTTCAAAGTGACATACATAAGCATTTTAATCCACTCATATGTGTGCATATAAATTATCGAATACGTTTTATATTTTTTCCCATTTCATTTTGTGACCAAGAACATTTATTTATTGTATTGCATGCTGTTTTTCTACATATTTCAAATATTTATTTAAATCGATATAAATAATCACATTAGGGTCCTTACATATTTTCTTAATATTAGTTGACCATAAATTTTACTGAAAAATACATTCAAACTTTTTTTGTTTCATAAGTTTGTAACCCCCAAACAACTACGAATTATATTTATCCTATTGTAATCATATTTTGTGCTTCTACGTATTCAGATTTTTGTCAATATAGAAAACATAAACTCATTAGCTCTCACATATTTTTGTAATAATAAGTTGACAAAAAATTATTAGGACTTTAAAGGGTGCTAACTAAAATTGTTAAATAATTTCAAAGGAAGTTTTTGAAATTATTCTTTTTGTCATATATATGGCTAAAGTATTAAGAATATATATGTCTTGTCATGCTAGTTGATACTAGGGGCGTTCATCCTGACTCGCTGAACCGATTCAATCCGAACCGAAAAAAGAAGGTACCCGAACCGCATTCTGAAAGCGGGTCGGGTAAAGGGTCAGACAAGGAATTGAAAAAGAAGAGATGATAAAATAAAGCTGTTCCACTCTAGGTCATTGCACTCTCTTATATTAAATAAATAATGCTATAGAAGAGAGATAGTACGATTTAATTATTGTTGCTACTCTTTAGTTTGTTACCATTGGGCTGTATTTTGTAATTTAGATTTAATTGTTGTTGATTTAATTGTGAAATTAACTTACTTAACTATCATTATTTAAATTTTTATGTTTTGTTACTAGTGAGGATCGGGTACCCGGTCAACCCGACCCTCTTTTGAGGGTACTCGGTAGGCCAGGTACCCGCTTTGTATGGATCGGGTAAAGGGTCAAAATTTTCTTGACTCGGTCAATAAGGGTCGGGTACTTTTTTTAGTTCATGGATTGGGTACCCGATCCATGAACACCCCTAGTTGATACTAAATATGGGACTACTAATAAGAAAGTAATATTTTTAAAAGTTTAAAAAATATTAAGTAATATTTAGCGTAAATCTCAGAGATTTATTAAATTATCCCTACTTAAAATACTCAAACAAATTATATAAAATATTTCACTTCTATTCTTTCTCTATGTCAACTCTACATCAGTTGCAAGACCTCACAATTAGGTTGACTCAATAACTTTAGGTCATACTTTATTTGTCAATAATGTTTAAACCACATTTTTAATAACTTATAACTGGGATTGTTAATGGGGCTGTTGAGCCTTATATTAAAGTGGATTGCATTGATTTTGAATCTAAATATTAGATTCGATTAAATTGTGAGTCAAATTTGGGATTTATTAGGTCGGTCCAAATATATATATAAAATATTGATTTTATCCTAAATTCTCTTATACACAACTTAAATTTATGGGGATAACAGTTAATGTTCTAGTATTTTATTAATTTAACTAAACTCGGGTAATTAAAAATAATAACCTAACATTATTAGTCAATTTATAATTGAAATATTGTCGTTCAATAATATAGGTAATAGTTGTTTATTGATATATGTAGTACACACTATTCCATTTTATGTTGAGTGTGTGTAAAAAATACAAATTTTAACTAATAAACTGTAAGAATTGTAACGGGATAATATGAGTTTAGGTCAGCCCGAGTAAAACCCGAAATCCGAATAATTTTGTGAGTCGAGTATGAGTTTCACATTTATGAGATTTGGTCGACTCGATTAAGACTCAAAATCCAAATAAATTATAACCCAAACTTATTTTCATCTAAGCCTGGTTCACAAGTCCCAATTGACAGTCGTGCTTATAACCTAAAATACTTTGTACCCAATCAATTTCCTTTACCCCTTAAGACTCATCGCTAGTTGATTTTTCGCTATTATTTATAAATGTCAATATCGTCACAAAACTCGTGGGAGATTCGTTACAAACGTGGCTGTTGCAAAAATCCGTGGCAAGCTTTGTATCCCAATTTTCTATTGCTAATTTTGTTTTTTGCACTAGCCTTGCTAGACAAGTTGTTGTGTCGTCGTCACTTTATTTAGCAAAGAAAAACCTTTAAATTTTCATCACTATTTTCGTTGCTAAACAATTATACGCGTAAATATTTTTGCATGGTAGTCTGTTTCACAAGTATCTCAAAAGAGGGATTTAATTTTTGGAACTTTTAAGCGGTATTAGTGGGCATACCGATGATATTCATCAAACGACTGATGAAGACTTGGATTTGAAGTTGTACCGACACCTAAAGCAAAAGTGGTATCTAATAGTTATAGATGATGTTTCGGATACTAAGGCATGGAGCGAATTAGAAAGATAACTCCCAAATGATGAGAACGGTGGTAGAATATTGATGATGAGTCGTGTGGCTTTGGAAGTTGAGCTGAACACTAATCCTTATGCCTTCATCTACTTTCTGATGATAAAGGTTGGAAGTTATTACAAATGAAATAGTTCATGGTGATTATCCTGATGAACCACTGGAAGTTGGAAAGGGATTTGCTAAAATTTGCAAAGGATTATCTTTTGCAATTGTTTCAGTTCTGGTCTTCTCAAACTGATAGAAAAGAAACAAGAGGTTTGGAAGGCGATTGCAATTTTATGAGGAATTTGTTCAAAGCTATTAGGTGATACGCAAATGAGATGCATGGAAATCCTCCAGACAAGTTACAAGGAATTGCCAGATTATGTAAAAGAGCTTTCTTTATATCCCTTTATTTAAAGGACAACGATATTCCTGTAAGTAAGTTGATTAACTGAGTGGTTCATTTAGAAAAGTAAGTTGAAGAGCTTAGAAGATCTTGCAGAGGACTATTTGATAGATCTAATTGGTCGAAATCTTGTAACAATTTCTAAAAAGGGATCTACAGGAAATGTCAAAACATTTTCTATCCATAATACTCTACGGGAGTTGTGTTTGTCAAAAGTGAAAGAAAAAAGAACTTTCTACAACTGATCACCAAGTATGATGAGCCATATACTTTTTCCTTTAATAATGTAGATGGTGATCAAATTTTATTGAGTGTCATCCTTCAAATCCAGTAATATATGAGAAGCACCAGTTATTCCTTTCTTTGAAACCAAAGGATTTTGTTAACTCAAGCCCTCCTAGCCGTCGCACCCACTCTCTAATATTCTTAGCCACCACAAACACAATACACTAGACATCCCTTTGATATCTCATTTATTTTACACTACTTCAAACTTCTAAGGGTGTTGAATTTAGAGAGCATTAATACTGGTATGTCTTTTTCCAAAAGGAATAGAATCGTTGATTCAGTTTAGGTATTTACCTATTAATGGGGATATGAACTCAATTCCGCCTTCAATTGCCAATCTTTGGAAACTTGGGACATTAATTTGAATGGATTAAGAGGTACAATTATATTGCCAAGTACTATTTGGTGTATGTCGAATTTGAGGCATGTTCATGTAAATAACCGTGTTGATTTCAACTTGGAAGATGAGCTTGAAAATTCGTCTAAGTCAGCGAACTTAGTCAGCTTTTCCACGCCATCATTTTTTCGAAAAATTATTTGGCGCTCACTTCGCAATACAGAATGAATATTATTAGCTGTTGAATGATTGAAAAGTAGTAAAAGTTTCCTGTTTTTCAGTCATGTCAACTCATTATATTCATTCTACATTGTGAAATGAGTGAACAAAAATCAACTCTATTTTCTTATCGGGAAATATACAGAGAAAATAATTAGCAAGTTGTCCAATCTCTGTAAATTGAGATGCACATTCTTAGAATAATAGGATTCTTTCAAGAATTGCTAGGACCTTGAGGAAATTCCATATGCATTTATGGAAATTTCCTCATTGGAGATGATTGAAGTTGAATTTTGACAATCTAAGAGAAGTGTCGGTCAGAGCAATAGGAGACGAAAGAATTTAGGGGCTCAAGATTGTTATCAACCAAATCATTCATGTAAGAGATCACAACACTAGATCATTGTAAGTAGAATTATTAATTTTAAATCATTGATTTATTTATTTTTATTTTTATTTTTATTTTTTGAAGGTGCATCATATAGTTAATAATAATCTAAAATTAATTGAGAGTGAGATTCTTGTAAAACCCACCCTTTTACACAACTTGGAAAGAGTTTTCCAACTCCTTTATTAAGAAGTGTTCTTGACTCTAACAAACTCTCAAATCAGGAACGTCTATCTCACATAAAATCAAGAAACAGATCAAGGGAAAGTATCAGATAACTCTAACAAACATTTTTCCTTTATTCAAAAATTACTATAAATATGGGTCTTTCTCTACTAGAAAAACATCAGAAGAAATACACTACTACAAATCATATTACATTACTCTTTCCCTATACATATTCATCTCTTTATATTATTCCTACAATCAAATAAATAAATTATATCTCCAAATAAATTAAGTACAAGGATACATATTCATATCTTTATATTATTCTTATAATCAAATAAATACAAATTATATCTCCAAATAAATTAAATACAAGGGCAATATCAATTCGTAGGTATTGTTTTACTACATCAAAACATATTTGGAGGTCGTTATATCTTGGGAAAGGAACGCCATATCAACCTAGTGCAGTAGGGAGCGTATTACTCCTAAGAATAGCAGCGCTGTTTTTAGCGTACCTAGACTATAATCAGACTATTTCTAATCCTTGAATTAATTATTGTTATTAATTTATTGGTGAATTATTATTGTGTGGTTATTTTCCTATCTTTGGGATATAAAATTTTCCAACAGTCTTAGGAGTGATAAAATTAATTTATTTGAATTTGTGTTAGTTGTTTAAAAAAAAAAAAATTATGGTTCAAACTAATTTAATATTTACAAGTTTGAAAAATTTAATGGAGTGGATTTCAAACGTTGGCAATAACAAATAAAATTTTGGCTCACTAAATTACGCTTGTATTTAGTCATTCATAATTCCTTAATTGCAATAAAGAAAGGAAAAAAATGGAAAAAAAAAATTGATTTGATCTTGGATATGGAATTGAATAATAAAATTGTGTGTCAAAGTTTATTGAACTTTGAAGTTATGAATTTTCTTCAAGTTTAGTGTTTCCGGTAGGTAAAATTAAATCTATCTAAATTTGGTTTTGAAATGATTATTTACTCGTGGTAGAATTGGGGAATTATTGAAACTTCTCCGGCCTTGGGTAAATATGATGCATGTTCTAATGATTCCATCTTAATCTTTCTGCCTATTGGTGGATCTGTGATTCTTATATGTTTTTTTTTTTTTTTCAGTTCTGATTTATTGCGTCTGTTAAACTTAGAATCCAGACTCGTAAGGACTTGTTTTTGATAGGAAAGAATCATCTCGGAGTAATTCCCGTATTTCAGGGCTACGGGAATTACTCCGAGATGATGTGAAATTGATTTTGACATGACAAATATTTTTAATCACCCAAAGTTTGGTCCTGTGACACTTTTAGTCCTCAAAGTTTCCTCAAAGATTCAACTCAAGTAGGACAATTGATATAAAAATAGCATCTTTTTTATTTCTATGGCTCTACTCCAATAAAAAATGATCCCCTATCTTTACTTTCTCTTGCCTAAACTAACAAAAACGGCTTTTTCACATATTTTTGAACGAAAAAAGTATGTTATTTTTCTATTGTTTGTACTAACTTAGAGGAAATTTCCATAAATGCATATGGAATTTCCTCAAGGTCTGTCTCTTATACACATCTATTCGATGGACTGAACTTTGGGGACTAAAAATGTTTTTTAACGTTGATTTTTTAGCGGTTTGAACTCTTCTAAATACATAAAATGATTTATTACTTCAATTCTTTATCTATTGTTTTGGATTTGTCTATTTCCGTCTTGAAATTTGCAATACTCCTCCCCAACTATGAGGAAATGGTCTTTTAATGTCAAGGAATACTTCACAAAAAACCATTGTAGGTTTTGTATATATACAATTGTAAGTTATGTGTTTACCTTTTCTTGATTTACTCGTTAAAGTATATTTCCAGATGTAAAATTAAAAAATATTTGTGTATGATTTAAACTAGCATGAGGTTCCCATTGGTTGTCTTGTTCATCCATCAAAAGACATGCATATATCATTGTGAGAGTTTCTAAATTTTAGTCCTTTGATATGTTATTGTCTTAAAACATCAGCATTCAATGGACTAAGATTTAGAGATGTTTTGGATTGAAAATTTTTATTCTAATGCAATGAATATAATTTGCTACAACAAATAAAATACCTTATGAATATTAAAAAATAGAAAACTTAATTTAATTTTTCTTAAAGTGTGGGGGGTGTTTGGCAATTTAATAGTGCATGTGTAATTCGTTATCTAATATAAATGACATTTAAAATTTTGTTATTTTAAATGTTTAAAGATGCAGAAATTTCATTATCAGACAATTTTGACATGTAAGATATGGGACAAACTAATGTCACTTTAGGCATTAAGTTATTGAAGAAAATGAAAATGGAATTGTGCTAATAGTATTTATTGGAAAAAAAATTCCACTACTATAATATGAAATCTTTTTTTGTTTTATATGATAATAATATTTAGTTGTGAAAAATGATTATGAAGGTGTTCTAGATGTACTGACACTCACAAATAATTGGGTCATCTATTCATCTTTCTAAGACAACAAAAGAGATATCAGGTTTATGTACATCTTAGAAATTTATAATAGCGTACCCTATTTATCCTTGCATTATCTAATTAAGAAGCCATAAAAAAAATATTCAAATATTAGAGGTACTATTTATATGGATTCAGAGATTTTGTATTTCCACCCGTATTAGAAGGATATCTGTTATACTAATTAGATCACAATTTCTGATGAAATTAAAGACACCAGTGGTTATGTTTTTACACTAGGTGGTAATTACAATTCTTTGGAAATCTAGTAAACAATCTAGATCAACAATGGAAATTGAATTTCTTACTTTAGATTTGGCATGTCCTAAAACTGAATGGTTAAAATATCCTTTTGTCTAATTTACCTTTACTAACAAAACTTGTTCCTGCTATGCATGTTCATTGTGATAATCATATTGCAATATCTGTAATAAAGAATTTGTATGTGATCCACTTACAAAAGGTTTATCTCGAAAGCTAATCATTAGAACATCTTGGGGATGGAATTGAAACCTATAAGTAGTCATCGCAGTGGATACCTAACATCTGTAATTGGAGATCCCATAAATGAGATTCAATAGATAAAAATAAAATTGCAGGGTCACTTGAATGAGCACATTATTATTTATCATGAGGGGTATTCCCTAGTCTCATTCCTAAGATGGGAAGTTAAAGCTATTCCCTAAAAATACTTATGAAAACGTGCACAAGACCGTCTAATATGCCCAATCGTGCTAGAATTGCATTTATTGTCCTTACTGTGTGCGCGGTAAGTTAAAGTTTGGTTCAAAGATTAGTTCAAGAATTTTTAATTCACTATTTTTCTTTGTCTTTAAGACATCTAGATTAAGTATAGGTTCAGAGGTACAGGAACCTTCACTTAATGATAGCAAGTCTTAAATTAAATTTAAAATTAATTGAGAGTGAGACTATTATAGAACCCACCTTTTAACACAACGTAGAATAAGTCTTTCAAATCCTCTCTTAAGAAGTGTTATTGACTCCAACAAACTCTCAAAATCAGAAACGTTATTCATAATATCAGGAGACTAACTAACTTAACGTAACAATCTCAAGAAATCAAAGAATATATCAAGGGAAAGTATGTTCAACTCTATCACACATTTTCTCTTTGTCCAAAAACTACTATAAATAGGGGTCTTTCTCTCCTAAAAAAACATTGGAAGAAATACACTACTACAAATCATATTACGTTACTCTTCCCCTATACATATTCGTATTTTTATATTATTTCTACAATCAAATAAATAAATTATATTTTCAAATAAATTGAATACAAGGGCAATATTAGTATCTTGGGATATAAAAACTTTCCAACAGAATTAAGACAATGAGAAAAAAAATCCATACCATCAAATGGCCGGAAAAGAATTCAACCATGCAAGTGACCTCAAATTGGCTTTGTTTTACCATTTCTTTTGTCAGATGTTCCTGCTATTAAAGAATGAAACTTTTATACTGGCTAAACCTTAAGTTTGGATGGCAATATTTGACAATTGTCCTGGATTTTTTTTTTTTTTTTGGTGATTGAATTTCTCTTATTTATATTCATCTTAGTTTGCTACTGTACCTAAATATTTTAGTTTGCACGTTCTTTTTTTTTCAGGGATCTTCTAAAATCATCCCAGAGATTCAATTAATACGTCTGGTCGTATATGGATTATAATGTGTTGAAGAAAATTTTGTAGGAATATATAATGTGGTGGCTCCTTTTGCCCCAGCGTGTACTTCATTGCTTGATGGATTCAAGTGAAGGAAAACGAATTAAAAAGTCACAAACAAACTGAGAACTACTTAATTTTTAAAATCACTTTACATAATAAAATCTTATTAAATTATTAATTATTGATTTTAAATATAAGATAAAATATTATTATTTTTTAAAATTTAATAATATTTCGGTAACTTTTTCACTTTTTTATTTTGTACCGATACACTTTGGAGTAAATGTCATGCTCGATATCTTATTCTTGGGAAGAGTCTCAATGCGGAGTCCCAACAAGGCTCTGTTAGATCTCCTCCATCCATTTTGGAAATCCTCCTTATTTGAGGAAAATCTACCGGAGAGGATCGCAAAATGTAAAAATTGGAATAGTAAAAATTTTCAACAATTTCAGTTTATATTATAAAATTTATAAGTGAAGTTTAAAATTAAATTTACGTTAATATTTTCTTTCTGATGTTGTGCAATAAAGACGTGGACAACCAATGTCTCGTATACACATCAGTTGAGAATAAGAAATGCAAATATTATTTGTTAATTGTTCATTGTTTAGTGGAATCGGTAGTTCAGTACTACGTTAGAAAACTTGTTTAATGGTAGAGCAACTTGCAAGATAAGTAAAATTAACGAAAGTGGTAATAAAATCCTATTATAGGATATTAAGAATAAGAGACAAATTCTTATTCTCTTATCTAGTCATTCAATTGAACTCAAAATTGAGCTCTACAAATTAAGCAAAAGGTCGTACATCATTCTGCTTATCGAAAATTGGCCAGAAGTAGCACAGAAATTTTGTCATAATTTTTTAGATTAGCAAACTCGTGATCTTAGACTACAATCTACAGAATCATTCTGGCCAGAGGACTATTTTTTTGTGCTTTATGAAACAGTAACCCTAGCAGTAATTATACTCCTAATTATTTAGTTCTTTAATTATTAACCCCTAACTATTTAATTTGGTGAAAAGTAAAAGACTAATAGTTTCTTTAATGAAACCAAACACGTTTGAACTCCTAAAAGTAGTTGCTTAGGCCTTATCCAACAAAGGTCCATCATGGCTGCCCAAATCGAGATCAGGACAATAAATAAATTCAAATTATTCGATATTTGAATTAGATTTGACTCGATAAGAATGGCTTAAATTTAGTTAACTAATAATTAAATTAAATTTAAATATAATTAATATTGATTACATTGTCCATTTTGTATTCAACTAGAACTCCATTCGATAAATTAAAATTTTTAAATCTCTGTGTAAAAATCTCTAACTATTCAATTTCAATTCTTATTCGATTTAATAAATAAATTAAAATTGAATAAAATTTTAAATTTATTAAAATACTTAAATAAATTTAAACACTTAAAATAATTAAATTGTTTCGCTGCAGAGTGCTTGGGAGTGGTGATGGACCTGCTTTGTTCAGTAATGTGTGGTTTTTCAGAGAAAATAATATAAATAATTTTGAATATAATTATAATATGAACGATCTGCTCTGACAATTTCCCTTGAATATTGGGGAATCAGAAAATGAACGTGGACTCTATTTTACGAAAATAGTAAACAAAAATGAATATGGACAAACAGGGATCACAGAATTAGGCACAGTTATTATTTCCTTAATTGTTCTTAAAGTAATTAAGGAGATGCAATCAATTTCTTCTAGCATCTTCTTGGGAACCACAAGATCTAGCCTACTAGTTTAATAAAATTTAAAAAATACTCCAGTAAAGTTGGTTTTTAATCTTATTTGTAGATTTAGTAGTATAGATTAAATGTAATATAAATAAAATTTAATTTTGACAAAAAAATTTTTATCAAATGAAATTTAAAACTAAATTTTACAGAGTTAGTCAATAACACTTCTTAATGATGTTAATCTCGAAGATCTTAAACGATAGTTGAAACACTGCCTAAAATAAATGAATGTATTTATCTTATAGGAATTGTTTAATGGAGTATTAGTAGCTTTGATGCCCATAAGGAAATAATGAGCCCATTGGTCTCTCACCCACAGTTTCTACATCAATCCAATGGCCGCCCATCAACAAAGCAGGCCATCACCACACTGCAGCCAAATTAATTCACATTCACAATTGACTCAAACAGTAAAAGAGAATAATTTCATTTCCAATACACCGCAGCCAAATTTGTGCACATTCATTGAACCCATTGCCCTCTAAAATCAACTCTGTTGGTCTAACTCCTACCATGCTCATAGTATATCTATATATATATATGAAAAAAAAAGCCAATTTTTCATGTTTACTAGAATGTAATCCACGTATTATGTCCTCCATTTACTTTAAAAAATAAAATTTACGAAAGTGTTATTAGAGAATCATTTTGTATGTTTTGAAAGCTTATACATTCGAAGTTTATAAAACGCACATATGGTATGTATATTAACTTGATTTTTGGTCCTAACAATATTTCCTATAATTCCTTAAATATTTACACATAAATATAGCTGTTCCAAATCCACTTTTACTACATCCAATACAAAAACAATATGATAGAAATAGAAAAAGAGGAAAAAAAAAATATTGTACACTTACTAGTTGTGTAATTAGACAGTTTATTTTGTTAACTTTAAAAATTATATAATATAAATTTTTTTTTATAACATTATATGGAGAATTCTATGATTTCTTTTAAATTGATTCACTTGTTGGTTTTAAAAATTTGTATAATATAAATCTCTTAAAGTATAGAATGTGTATAAGAGACAATTAGCTCCTATAATAATGAAAATTTCCCTTTTACCGATCTGATCAGAATTCACATATGTATGTAATAAGAGACAGACACCAAACAGCTATATTTACAAAAAACCCTAGATCTTCCCACCAAAAAAAATAATTTTAATTCGTTTTCCTACATGTCTCTTATTCACATCGATCGGTATAATAGACAATCCGAAGAAAGGCTCTCGTACTGGTATTGGAGACGTGCCATTCTCTCTATCTCTTCGATCCGCAAATCCCTCAAGGAATCTTCACATCTCCGCCAATTTTCCTTTTTACCTCTCACTTCCTCACTATATCTCTACTTCATCCCCAGCCCTCAAAATCAGAATGATCAATACCATCATCTGAGAAATCTTTTCTCCCCCCGCGCCCTTTAATTTTAGCTCATAAAGTCTAATTTGACTGGAATTTCTCTGCTTTGTTTTCAATGGTTTGGTGGGATTTTTTGGTGGGGAAATGTTTGATCATTTTATACTAACCCACTTTCGCTCTCAAATCTGTTTGCGCAAACGCAAAAAGTAATCCAACATCACCGCTTTCAACACCCACTAAATATTTGCATATATAGTATCAAAGCAGCCTAAGATTTGTTAAAAAAAAAAAAGAAAAAAAAGAAAAATTGTCTTTTTGTTTCATTTTTATTTATTTTTGTGTGTTCTTGATATACTGTATTTTTGGATCAAATATCGAATAATTTGAATTTATTTATTGTCCTGATCTCGATTTGGGCAAAAATGATGCTGTCCACATACAAAATCAACAGATAAATATAAGATCTTCCTTAATTTCTGTTTTTCTCAAATGGGTCTAGCTCTGTCTTTTCTTGACATCTATTTGTTTTTAAGAGACAGATGATAATCTACTCGATAATGTACTGGTTTTGTTGTTGGATTGAAGAAAAATATTTAATGGATAAGGCCGGCCAACTATTATTTTGTCTCTTAAACACATCTCCCGGCCGATATAGATTGGGAGATGCTTGATAAATCCAAGTTTTCTCTTCCTTGGCGCCGCTTTATTTTCGGGTGTTTCGGCTACACTTTACCCTATTGTGGTGTTAAAAACTCGGCAGCAAGTGATGTTGAGTGAAATCCCCTGTCTAAAAATGGCGGTTTCGATACTTAGGAACGAGGGGTTTAGAGGATTTTATAGAGGATTCGGGACTTCCCTTATGGGGACGATCCCTGCTCGAGCCCTATATATGGGAGCTCTTGAGATGACTAAGAGCAATGTAGGTTCTGCCACTGTTCAATTGGGATTGTCTGAGGCTTTTGCTTCGACTGTTGCTAATGCTGCAGCTGGCCTGAGTGCTGCTATGGCTGCCCAATTGGTTTGGACACCGGTAGACGTTGTGAGCCAGAGACTAATGGTTCAAGGTGGCTGTTGTAGTAGTAGTGGTAACAATGTTCAATTAGCCAATGCTGTTACTCTGAAGAGATATAGCGGTGGTATAGACGCGTTTAGGAAAATATTGTACTCGGATGGAGTTAGAGGATTGATATAGGGGATTTGGGATTTCGATATTGACATATGCCCCTTCCAATGCTGTATGGTGGGGATCTTACTCTCTCGTGCATAGGACTATTTGGAGTTGTGTTGGTTGTTCTGGTTTCAAGAAAGATGAAAACGGGTATAGGCCGGACGGAAAGGCGGTGGTAGCCATTCAGGGGATAAGTGCTGCTATGGCTAGTGGTGTATCTGAGATTGGTTACAATGCCACTTGATACGATTAAAACACGAATGCAAGTTTTGGATGGTGAAGGAAGTGGGAATAGGCCGCCTACGATTCTCCAAACCGTGAGGAACTTGGTGAAGGAAGGTGGATTTGGAGCTTGCTATAGAGGGTTGGCTCCGAGATGGGCTTCAATGTCTCTGTCTGCAACAACCATGATCACCACTTATGAGTTTCTCAAGCGGCTATCGACTAAACATCAAGAGAGCTTTGCTTGATAAGTTGCTGTATTATCATTGAGCAGAGGTAGAATGAAAGATTTAGGGGGACTTTCTTTGATGTAGTAGTATTTCTCAACCCCTATGTTTAGTTAGGTAAGTACTATAATAATAGTTCCCTTGGCTTTTTTAGCCTGCAAAATGAAATGTCATTGTAAATGTGTAAAAATGTAACTACCCATTTCAAAGTTTTAGCAATGAAGATGTTTAATGTTCCTTTCTACACATCCTCACTGAATCATTATTTAAAAGTACTTGCAAAATTGGTGAGTAATATGAGGGAAGTTAAGGAATGCTTGCATTATTGTGCTTTAGAACTTCTACCATATATGTTTATAAAATATAAAATATTGTATTGAATAAGAATCTAAAACACTTCATATAATTCCTAAAGGAATAGGGATATAATTTTTCTGAAGAGTTTAATCAAGTACTATTACTGTATTAGTATTAGCACAACCTGATGTTATTATATCTTAGTTTCTAGTTTCCATGTAAAAATGTGTGTTTATCTGCGTGAGTTCACAGCATGGAATGGATAAGATGAGTAGACTCCACATGATAAGTAGAACAAGTTGCTTCAATAAAGGTCATACATTCAATTTTCACTCCTTAATTTCGTGTTGATTTAAATTACAAAATATGTCTCTGACTCTGAGTAGGTGTAACCTATCTTCGTCCTAATGGAATGGTTAAGATCCCCAGCGCCATCGGCTTGGGTTTTGGTTTTGGTTTTGACTTGTTTTCAAAGGGAAATTTTCATTCCTATAGGAGTTTCTAGTGTTCTACCTTTGAATTAGTTGAAAAGACAAATTGTAGGCTAACTTCTGTAGCCATTTGCATCTTAACTGGTCCATTCGGACGAAGATAGGTTACAAAAGGTCTCTTATACACATCTAGATGTGTATAAGAGACAGGTGGTGTGTTTGAAGCAGTTTTGTTGGACTAAAAAATCAAAGTAGAATCCATTGGAATCAAGTGGAACCAATTGAATGATTAATTAGGTTGGTAAGAATGTTAGATCTATACACAACAGCCAATTGAATTGGCATGGTAGAGTCATATCGAGATCGTGATGGCTTTAAAATAATAATTGGATGATCTACCCAATATTTGTCCAAGGTGGCATCAATTATGAAATTAGCACTTTCATGATGCTGTCTGCTTCTGGAATGAATAGCACCCTTACCCAACTTGGCTTTGATAGTTTGATACTTTGACTCATCACCATTTATCCAACACAACTATCTTAAAAGCATTTTTGGGATTTTCACGCTTATTATTTGAAATATTATTAAAATAAGTATTATAATAATTTTGAAGATGTGATGTTGTTAAATAATTAAGAAACGTATTAAAAAATTATTATAGAATATTCTCAGTCATTTTTAGAATTATTCTTTGACTAACATTAATTCTCAAATATTTCATAATTCATTAATTGGTGATTTTCGTAACCTTCTTTATTGAGAAATTGTTGGATTATCAAGGCTCTAAAAATCTCAATTACATTAATATAAAAAACAAATAAACAATTAATGCTGTCTCTTTTACCCATCTTGTGTAAAAGGGAAAGTAATATATATATATATATATATATATATATATATATATATATATATATATATATATATATAAGGGAAAAAAAAGCACTAACTACCAAATAGATCAATCAAAAGTCAAGGAAATAAAATGTATAAGAGACAGATGACGGGCAGCACCTGTCTCTTATACTCATCTAGACTTTAGAATCGACTGAAAAAGCATTCTTGAGATGCTTCAAAGTATTTTCCCTTATCTATTAGGCAACTATCGGAATTGCAGTGAAATTCTTCTTTTTTATTTAAAAAAAAAAACCACCCTAATTTTATGAATCACGGGTATAACATTTGTCCGTTTGTATTAACTATTAAGTACGAATCAAAATTCATTTTTTTAACCACTTGTAGTGGGATTTGAATCCTCTCATTTGGTTTTTCTTTATTTCTTATCTATTTACCCATATATGAATAATTAAAATTTAGAAAAATAATTTGAACATATCTTTAATTTTATATTATCGAGTAGATTATCATATCTAAAAATCAGTTTGGCTTTTTCCGAAAAAAAATTCACTATTAAATTATATATCACATTTGAACAGTGCATAAATTTTTAAATTTTAATTAAATATAAAATACCTAAATAAAATGGAAAAATATTATTTGATGCAATTTGAAGCAAACCATTCAGTATAATAAAAAATGTTGATTGTATTTTATTTAGGAAATCAAAACTTGTAAAGCAAAAAAAAACAATTAAAATGTATTCTTTTAGTTAAATTTTTTGTCAAACTTATTTAGGAAAGTATGTGCGCTTCAATTTGTTAGTGTTTCAATTAAATAAAAATTTAATATATGCAGAAATACACTATGTATTATAATAAAATAACTGTAATTGGCATTGTTTATTTTAGAAAATCACAAACGCATAAATTGAAAAAAAGAAAGAAAAAGTAACATATATATTTTTTATGATAACTAAAAGTAATTGTATGTTCCAACTAATAAATATGTGCATCCCAAAAATATTTTTTAACAATCTCATTTAAATCCTCCAAATTTCTGCGTCTTTTTCTTTTTTCCAATGTAATACCAAATTGATTTTTCTTACTAGAGATAATGATGGAAGCAAATTTGCTTCTTTCTCTCCTAAAATGATATTTTATTCAATTGAGTTGAAATTGTTACAATATATGTAAAGTTAGGGGAGATTTGTGAGATTTTTAAAAGTTTAAGTGGAGAAGTTTATGAAATTAACCCTTTTTTATAAGCAAAACGACAATAGAAAGGCGAGAAAAGCGACGACACATGTATGAGAATCCCTTGGAATTTTCATGTACCAAATTGGCAAAGATGGAAAAAAAATCATAAGAAACCTCAAAACAAATTCTAATCCATTCATTACACGCTTTCCATCTCAATGAACAAAACATGGACCACCCTATCCAACTCCAGTTGAGCAATTCAATACCTTTGGCACCAAGGGCCCAAACCCCTTCCTTCTTTTCCTTTATATTCACGACTCCTTATTACCTTTCCTGTGATTTTCGAGAACCTTTTATCACTTTCTCTGAGAATAGTCCCTTCCCTTGGGAGCTTTTCAATTCTTTTGCACTGTTGGTGTGATTTATAAGATGAGTGCTTTAGCTGTCTCTTATACAGATCTATTGGAATAAGAGACACCACTAGTAATTTTTCAGTGATGTGCAAAATTATAACGAGACCCGTCTCCTAACTTTTCTCTTTTGCTGAACAATTACTAGTCATTCTAGTCATTGTTCAAGAATCAATGGAAAGTTCCCATTCAGAAATAAATCAGGCATTTTTTAGCATGTAATCAAGCAAGCACGGTGTACGAGTCCTTCCACCATATGACGGGGGTAAGGCTCCACAGGGCACATTCATCAAATTAAGAAAGGGTGAACATAAACTATTTCAAATTGAACAACCAATCCAGTTTGTCAACTGAACAATTGATGTAGCCTTAAATCCTACACATAATACGCAAGAAAATTTTAGACACAAGGGGCATATATCCACTGCTGACACAAGTACTTAACCTACACCAGACAATTAGCAACTCGTCTTACTTCAAGACTAATAAGGTGTGTGAAACCTTCTAATGTCAAGGGCGTGCCCTTTTGTTGCTACAAGATGGGCACTTGTATTGCTTAATATGCTCAGCCCTAGCAGGGGTGATCTTAACACACTTTCCATGGAACCACTTCTCACAGATGTCGCAGCAAATCCAGAATTCGTCGGCCCCATAGTTTTCGCCACATGCACCACACAAGGTATCCCCATGATCCTCATCTTCCTGCTCGTCAAGACCATCCTCCTCCTCATCCTTAGGTACCCCTCTTGAATACTTGCCTTGGGTATCAGGTCCAAGCTGTTTCAACAAAGAAACTTCAAATTAGACTATCAAAGCCAAGGAAAATAGATCCTATCAAAAGTTCACGTTAAGTTGTGTTTTGTTTTCTCATTTCCATTCTGCGAATATAACAATTCAAGGGAAGCACAAAAACCATCAAGATGAACAATTGTAGAAAAGAAACTGGACATTAACCGTCGACAAGTATATTTGTTAAGAACTTTCTGTATCAAGGAATCAAAATTTCCTTTGATTAGCATAGAAGATATCCCCCCACCCCCACAATTGTTGAAAAGTTAAGGACTACAAAAAAAACTGCCAATAACCATGTGTTTTAATACACAGTGGACAAATTAAAAAACATTTTGGGAACCTCTGGTACTGTAGAGTTTGGCTTGGATTTGTTGCTACTGTGATTTGAGACTGATGACTTCTCCTTTGATTGTTTCTTGGCTGACCCTGTCACGACTTCAAATACGGTTGGCAGATCATTTATCATATTAAAAATTCGTTTCCTGCATTGAAAAGGCATAATGATGTTAAATTGTTAATGAATGGATAATAAGCTTTTCAAACACAAGAATGCAACAAAGACGAGTATCTAACTAAAATAAGAGTTATGTTGCTTGACAGCCCGTCATCTCATACAAGCTCTGTTAAGCCCTAATTTAGATTTTGCCTCTCATTTACCATTTCAGGAGCTCAAAGAATAAGAAGAAAACTGGTATTTAATCCTTTGAAGAAAAAAATGTAGATATCTAAAGAAAAGACACAATTGAAAAAACTAACGTTTCACTGAAGTTAATATTAACAGTACTATTTTACTTTTTCCTTACAATTGGATTAATGTATAAGAGACAGAGATAAATGATTTTATGTCATAATTAAATCTAAAAGATTTAAAGGATTCTTGATTTACAGGTGAATCTTTAACTAGAGCATATCACAGATATAAAAAAACCATAACAACAATTTAAAGCCATGTACTCATTCTGATTTTATGCTCTAGACTTAAGAGGTAGATTCACCAGATGTACTTAATAGTTAAAAAGGAGAGGAGAAACTGCATCTAGATGCAAAGCAAGATCATCAAATCATAAAACACAAGGAAAAAGACTTGTCCAAGAAAAGGAGCAAAGATTACGCACATGATGGCACTCAAACCAATACACATTTTTTTTTGTGTGTGCATCTATATATATATATATAGATTTATCTATATATATATATATATATATATATACAAATTGATAGCGATTTATAGTTAGTATAATTCTCTATCTATAATTTCCTTTTATACAAATTCTCTTAGTTTCACCTAGCATTCTTTCTAAAGAAAGGGAATTCCATATATATATATATATGCACGCACAAGGCATTGTACTAAACTACAAAAAGATAATACCATTTTCCACATTCTTGACGAAGAATACTACTAAAAGCACAATACCTATTGCAGTTATTTCATCATAAGAAACTCACACCAGGGTGGAGAGAAAGCGGTTGTGCATCAGCTTTGTCAAATCCAAATCTAGCACCAAAGATAGAAAGTTTTGCAAGTAACCATGCATCACTGTGCACAGCAACCAAGGAAAGCCAGTCCTTCTCTTGCATGCCATCGCGAGCAAAGTTTATACCAAGAGCTGGTTCAGGAAGCTCTGGAGGCACCTCTTCAGCAGGTAAATTAACTTCCCACTGTTCGTCAGGAAGTCCATAAAGGCAAAGATTTTCCTTAACATCTACAATTACATACACGACAGAAAGAAGAATCTTCTTATGTCCTTAGATGAAAGCAGTATTTTAGTTGCTAAACCTAGAATGTGAGACTAGCTAAATGCAGATCAATATCTACAGATAACTCTTGGTAGTCGAAGGACAATGAAACATAGAACATTGCAATAACACACGAAAAGAAGGGCATATCCAATTTCAAAACTGGATTCCCAACAGACTACAATCAGAGTAATAAACTACAAAAAATACAAATGTGTTAATTTTAACATTAAGAGAAAAAAAAATAACCATGATAAAAGTCAAGGATTAAAATTTAAAAGCGGGAAAGAGCAAACAGACACAACATAAAGTACAGAAAAAATAAAACGAAAAAGATAATTTTTTTTAAAAAAATTCAAACCTGAAGAACTAGTAAAAATTAAAAGATGATTATCCTTTTATGAGAAGACTCTATGCTCGAAAGGGAACATAAAATAAGATTTTCATAAAATGGGAAGAATGGAAATTCTTTTGTCAATAAAGAGATTCTGGTCTCTATGAAGTATTGTATAGAAGGAAGCACTGAACAGGATCAACTGATATAGTAATGAATTAATCAAGAACAAAAGCAAAGTTGAAAGACCAACGCAATAGCAGAAAGGCATGAAAGACAAGGGTAGACAATGTATATCATAAGGAATAAAACAAGCATCATTTAAGATAACTTCCACCACTTCTTCCACCTATACACATAAAAGAGAGTTAAACACTTTAGTTCCCAAATAGAACAACAACGATATCAATGTGCAACGAAATAAAAGCTATCAACCAATTGAGTACGCTGTAGAAATTGTCCAGCCAATCTTCAAACATCTCATGCCCTATTTGCCTGGACCACAAGTCCAGACATAAACAATAAGCATGTGACCAAGAAAATGCCAAATCCAAGATTTATTGAAAGATTCAGCAAACAAATAATTGCTTAGTCATTCTCCAACCATAAGAGCTCATATTTGAAAGAACAGCAATCTCATCTCTTTTCGTGATTAAAAAAGTAAAACATCTCAAACAAATCACAAAGAGAATGAAGGTACAATAACAATGCACAACATCCAAGTTTTGAAACCACCATAGAAAAACAACTACATGTTGGTCTTCATTCATGAAAAATAAATATCAAATACATACATACACTCAAATAATTAAGAAAATCACAAAGTTTAAAAAATAATATTAAATAAAATCAGAAAATTCACTACATCAGAACCAAAAGTAACTGGAATTTCCAAATAGCTGCGGAAAACCCAGAATAAATCCAGCCACAAAAATTAAAAAATATAGTATATCCATCCCCCACCCTGTCTTGAAAAGAAATTATTATCAAAATAAAAACTGATGAAAATATTATTTCTAGAACAAAAATAAAAATTGGGGGAAAAATTACCAGAAGTGAGGGCTTTAATTAAGCCAGCTCTTCGACCCTTGAAATCTTTGAAGACTTCTTCCACCGTCCTCGGTCCGAATTGGGGATTAGCGTCCATATTTCCCTTTAATTTCAATTCAATTAGGGTAATAGAGAGAGAAAATATGGATTGGGTGAAGTTTGTTAGAGTGAGAAAGTGAAGAGGAGAGTGCTATTACTATTAGTATTAGGTGAAGAGAGAGAGGGTTTGGGGAATTTGGGGATGGGAGGGAAATTTTTTTCCCCTTTCTTCTTTACCCTTTTTATTACCTTCGTTTAATTTTTACTGCGGTAAATTAGAGTGGAAAAACTATTGTGTGAAGTCAAGAACTAGTATTAGTAAAGAGGATTTTGAATGGATTTGAATACTGAAAATTATTTGGATTTGATAACAAGTGGATAAGTAACGAGTCAGAGTCCATATCAGATTTTTTTTTTTGGGGGCTTTTCTTTTTCCATATCAAATTCTTAAGTTGTTTTATCCACAATTCGTATTTTGGGAACTTTTTAAGTGAATCAGTTTAATAGTGTCATAAATATTTTAGTTCAAATTTACCTATATTATTATGAAAAATTTATTTTAATGAGTTAGAATTATTCTGATCTATTTAAAATTTATATTACCATTGTGGATAAAACTGCATTTCTCAAGTCTACAAAGATAAATCCAAAGTTAGATTCATGAAATGGAGAGAACATTATCTTTTTATTGAGTTAGAATTATTCGAATGAATATGAATTAAAGAACTTTATGATACCTATCATGAATCCGATCTATTTAAAAATTTACCGTGAAATTTACAAGACACTTGGAATGAACTGCATTTCTCAAGTCTACAAGGATAAATCCAAAGTTAGATTCATGAAATGGAGAGAACATTATCTTTTTATTGCATCTCTTATATTCTGGCAATCATGATTTTGTCTCGTGGAAAAGAGAACAAAAGGTAATTTATTTTCTCCCACATCCTTCAAGAGGGGTGTGGATTTAGCCCCTCCCTAAGTTCAATTGGTAAGTTGTAACTAATAAATCTATAGGAAATATATTTGACTTTGATACCCCAAAAAAGAAAAAAAAAATGCATTAGACAGAAAATGTGCTGCATTCCAATTTATCCACTCCGACTTAGATCCGAAAGTCAAATGAAAAAATAAAAAGAAAAATTGAGGCAATTAGGTAAGAATAATGACAAGTGTGAGTGGCATCACCAGGTAAGAAACAGGAATTACACAAAAGCAAGCAAAGTTTTTATTAGTAGTACATCTTGCTAGTGCAAGAAAAGCAGTCGAACACAGCAATTACAAAAGGAACTGAAAGCAAGAAAAACATTAACCATCTAAGGCTTCAGACAAAAGGAAATGAACTGAAAGCACAACCTTAATTTCCTTGTCTGAGTAGTTGAGGATCATTTTATTTTTAAGTTGTAACATGAAGCTAAACTTGAAGCACACAACTTGGTCCAGTAATGTGCTGCTTCTTTTTTATTTGGAAACCACAACACAAGCATATAGAACTATGAAATGCCTGAATGCACACATTGTAGGTTAACAGAAATGAAAATAGCCAAGGATGATCTGCCGAATATCCATTGCGACCGCGTGAAAGAGCTGCGACTAAGACGCAGTCACTTCCGTGCAAGTCCATCAATGGATAAGAAAAGCCCGTTGCCAGCTTTGAAATGTATTTTATCTTCTTTAACTGGCATGCCCGAGCAGATACAAGAGGTTGAGACCTGAACCCCTGGATGTTGCAAGATGTCATCGGCGTTGAATATGCCTGTGACATCAGAGCCAGTTGGAGTGAAAGTTCCCCAATTAACCTTTGCTGAGCGCCGAGGTTCAGAGCTGCCAGATATAATATCTCCAATGAACTTTTTGTGAGAGACATCTTCAGAATAGTTTGGGGATGAAAGCTTGGATTGCTTGATATTCTTCGTATTCAAAAAGCGCCCTCCAGGACCACGAGCTCTCCTCATTGCATGGGTATGTCGAGATTCATGAAGATATAAGGGCTAAAGAAAACAAAATGAACATTCAAGGTTGAGAAACAAACTTATTACTTGGGACAAAGCTATATGTGGCATAAAGCTAGAAGTACCTTTCGAAACTTTAGGATTTTGTTGTGAGCCTCGAGCTTTGCACGGATTTGTCTTCGTCTGAGGATTGCGCGGTATTGTTTAGCATTCACAAAGACAGGTATGCTTTCTGCACATTCAAGAGGAGGAAGTGGAACTCTCGCTTGCAGCATCCCCACTATAGGTGGATAAATCTAGTCATATTGCAGCAAGCATTTCAATAGGATGATTAACTGCTGAAAAGACCAACTTTGTGCATCTCATGAAATTTGATTTGTAAGTGTGTTTCAGGTCAAAGAAGATCTTTTAAAGTTTAAAAAAAAAAATGATGAAATTCATAGTTAAATATAATTACATGTAGGCAAAAACCATGGTAAATGTTCATGAATTTAAGCTTATCACAGTCTACCAGCGACTCATATGTACTGATAACACTAAATAACGCTTCTAATTGCCAACCTTGGACTGCCAATGTAATCCTTCTGATCACCCATTCAGAAGGATCTTCCTCATAAAAAGGAAGCAAGCATTCTATCCACCAGTAAGTAACAAAAACCTTCATTCAGCATGTGCAAATTATTTCATTAGTTTTTAAATTTTGACTTTTTTTTACATGAAAAAATAGACGACATTCCAGCATTCGGTAGTAAAGGGTGTGAGGTCATAGTAACTACTAAAATATATGAGGATAGCTGTTTTCAGTCGCATTATATGATCCTGTAGAATTGGATATAAGCGGATGCATGGAAACAGTAAGAGGCCTAGTTATGGTGAAAGATAAAACATATCATTCAGAACATATGGTCTTTTTCAACAAAATAAGAACACAATCCAATTTAGTACTTGCAACCAATTCCACTTCCAGAGAGATTGTACAGCAACAAAACTTTAAATTGCACATTTTCAATGGAGATGCAACACCAGGTTCCCGTTCGCATCACATGAAATGTAAACTACAGCAGAATAGAGAGGAGAAAAGGAGGTGAATGATGTGTCATGAACTCCATGACACAGCTGTGGTAAATATCTACATCCTCCTTCAGATTCTGCAGCAAAGGTAAACAACTAGCTGACTTTAAAAGCTGGAGAGCAATCTGCATGAATCCCAATTACCATAATAATCCTAACTTAGTGCCAACCTCATTAGATGCTCTTGTTAGAAAATAGTTTCACATTGAAATTTCTTTGTCTCTGTCTCCCACACACATTTAGATTTCTATTTTCTGCAAAGTTCAGACGTCAATGCAATTACGTCATGAACTCCATTTTTTCTTTGATAACGAACATCAAGATTGGTTAATAATATCTGAAATTAGTATATTAGACAGAAGTAATATGAGGTGCTATTCATGCCTCGCTGTTCCTTCCAAACTGCCAAACAGAAACCAAATAAGAAGGCAAGTAGGATAACTGGGATGCCCTTAACCAATCAAAGATATGCTAAAATAACCTAAAGACTTTTAAATTTAAAGAACAAAACGTAAAACTTGATGCATCAAAATAACCCATAATTCCTCAAGGGGAGGAAGGAAAAAGAAATATGGAGATTCACAACTATTCACTTCCAAACTTATGACGTGGAGCACAGTTGTGTAAAATTTGAAGTCTTTTAAAGTTTTTTAGTGTCTCCAGCCAGATCAGACAAAAAAGAGAGATTTCACCCCTCAATTAGTCAAGGGATTTACTTTTCCATAGCCAATATCAGAATTTGATAGTGAAACAAGCACAGAGTAAAGGTTTTGATACTGGATAAAAGGCAACATAGCTGATGATTGGAGGACTTACAAGAGCATTTGGTCCATAAGCAGCAACAAGCCCACCAAAGTATGATTCACTGATGGGGAAGGGTATGCAAGCCTGCAAATCAAATAAGGGAGTATAAAAGACCATAACATTCTTGTTTTCTGTTTTTGTTAATTTTGCATATATAGATCAAGGATAAGATTATCTTATCTACAAGGAAGAACTAAAGAGCCTCCACTAATGACTTATGAACGGAATGGTCATCTATGCATCTATAATGGCTCTTCTACCCTCTCCACTATCCCACGTTTGTCAGCTCATAAGAGATGCAAGATCCAGGCTCTAATTCTAAAATTATTGAAGGCACGCCAAGGTATTCTCAAGTTTAAATTGAAGGATTTGAATCTTATTTGTTTCACTATCAAAACACATCTGCTCAGAAGTATCCTATGCCAAGCCAGCAATCGTAAGTATTGCACTGATGAAACAGTGGATATGAACTTACCATTGACTTGTTATAATCCAACTGTACTTGACCAACTCCAAAATCTGCACTGCCATACAGAAGTGGTGATCTCTGGTAACACTCCACACGCCTTCCATAAGTTTCATCATTAGCTGAGGGAAAGTAGTAAACAAAGTGTTGACACAAGAACAATCAACTATTTGAAGATGGAGGAACTATCTCCAGTCCATATTGGTAAAGGGAGTGAAATTCATCCCAGTTCAGGTTTTCAAAGAACTAATGGTTTATATGTATGCAAGTATTTGAATAATTAGAACAGTATACAGAAATCGAAGTGGATGGCGACCTCACTGATTCAGAAAGTAACCACATATAATGCAATATACAATGTCAAAACAATAAAAACCATGAAAAGTGTTGAATTGGGAACCATAGCAAGTAACTCCAGAAAAATTTACTTGACAATGATACAGATAATAAACATTTCTTTCTTGTTCCAAAAGTTTCGACATTTTGAAGTTAGGCTCTTCTGAAGTGGCCTAGACTACCACCTTAGCAACAAATAGTGACTGAAAAGAAGAAAGAAATCTAGATTAACAGTCAAGATACCTTATGTATATGAAGAAATGATGTGGATATCTATTTTCCTACTTCTATAAATGTGAAAACTTCTGGCTCCACATGGGTCAGAAAGAAATTGTTACTGTTTCCCCTACAATTACAGCAGAAGAGGTTTATGCAAGACCCTGGGAGTCCAGATGGGTTACTCACTCTGCCAATCAAGAACAAATAAAAATTGATTGAGATTTATATTCTTTGTAATGTCCAAATTTCACACTTTCAAGCAAGTAAATTGGAACATTAACTTTTTTACGTAATTAAAAAATTAAGAGAATTTCTCAATCTGCACATATTTGGTTTGTACATCTCTAATCATGTCTTTGTAAATTACGAAGGTTTCTTAGTTTACACTATTTCATTTAGGAATTGCCAAATATCAGAGAATATGATGAGGAATAGCAAGTATGACCACACTGTGATCCAATATTTTGCATACAAGTGCTATTTCTTGCAGCATCAGCCATTGCATAATGAGACCGACACGATGATAGAGTCGATGAGGAATCCTGTTCTTGAAATCGGGACTCTGATTGCTTCACATGGCGAATCAATTCGTTGGCAGGTGATTCTGGCCCAGTAATAATGCTCTTCGAAGGAGAATATGTTGGTTGTTCAGTAGAGGTCCATAGAGAAGAGCAAGTAATAAAGAAGGGTGCCAATGATTCATCAGTTGACTGATCATCTTTGTTGCAAGACCTTTGCACACCTTATCTAGTCAGTGTATAAGAGAATCTGACTTCTGTTAAGATGAGATGTCTATATCCCTATTACAATATGGCAAATGTTGCTATCTCAGTTGGCCTTTTACCTGGGACAAGTAATAACAGCAAATTCATTGCACATCAATGATAATTTGTAAAAATTCGACATGTTAAGAATCATGCTGAGGAGCAAAGAATGAGCAGTAAAACTGAATATTATTGAATATCAGCCAATTTCAATCTTTTAACTAACTGAGGAAGAATTTGCAAATTGATAAAACCCGGTATTCAGATTTCCATCTCCAAGGAAAAACACTCTGATCTCCTATCAGAAAAATTCCTAATTCTTAAAATCCCTTTTGGGGCTTCGACTCTCACATAAAGTTCTTGTTTCGACAATTCAAAGGTCGGAGAAGGTTTTTTACTAATAAATTGATATTCAAAATCATTCCATTCAGGATCTTTTCCTTTATCAAAGCGTCGGATTTCTAAATTCTCATAAGGTCCCCCTAGAATTCCTTCCAGAGCCTGCTCAATTGGGTTATATGATGCTAGCTCTAGGTATGGAGTCTTATATCTTCTGTTTCTTTATTTCATTTGATTACTCATACGAAATTCTGTCTGCATATCACTAGATGAAGGAGGGACGGATAAATTCCTCAATATAAGATATTGAGACTTGAATAATGAAAGAGAACACAAAATGATCTTCTATATATCCATTTCACCAACAAAATTACTGCTACTTTAATGGCCTAAAGTGGATAAAGATCCATAATCTTTAGTACTACTCAATTAAACAAATCGATCGAAACAACATTTGCATTACAATCTCCCGATTCCTACTTCTACAATTATATGCACAACACAGAAATTAGTAACTCTATTTTATGCGCCTCCAAAGATAGGAAAAACTAAATTAGTCTGCAGCGAATGTTATTGAACTCTTAACAGTATGCAGTATACAGTAAGCTGCAAACATTGGAGGGATTTTCTGGATGGTCTCTTATACACATCAGATGTGTCTTGAATTGCTGAGTTGTTAGACTCTCTTATAAGGGACAAAGACAAGAAATCCAGCCACTCATAAATCACAGCAAATACATGCCAAAAGTACTAATTTCAGAAACATGCAAAACCAACTAAAATTTCCAACAGTTTCTCAAGAACCAATAATAACTAACTACTCAAGTTCAAGTAAGATAACAAAGACATATAATTGTGATCATAAAAGACATGCAAAATAAGTACTGAAAAGGGGGTTCAAGGGCTAAAAGGGTGAAAGTTGGAGTGAATAAGAAAGAGACCTGTTGAGGCATGAAGTTTCCAAGATTGACAAAGAACCCTCCTTGGATTTGTGCCAACTAAGTCTTTTAATTCTACTTGTACCTGAAAACAACTTCTTCTTTTTTTGTTGTCAAACTGTACCTGAAAACAACTAACTATTGCACCTTTCACATCAAAAAATAAAAAAGAAAAAGAAGGTAAATAAATAAAGCCCTTTATTCATAAGAAAAAAGACAAGTCCTCAGTTACTCCATCACAAAATACAAACAGTCAAACACCACTCACTAAACCATCCTCTTTCCACCACCATCACCACTACCTTCTTTTGTTTTAACTTTTTTTTTTGGGGGGAAGGAATGGGCACTCCAAGTTTGGATATTGAACCACCTTTCTAGATGAGAGCAGTTGAAAGACATATACAACGTAGTGTTCATCGGTCGGTTTTCAGTATTTCAGTTAAATTTTTTTATTTTTTATGTATGAAAATTAAAATTAATTAAAATTATTATTTTTTATTTTAGATTTTGATTTAAAATAAAATTAATAAAATCAAACCTAAAACTAGAAACTAAAAATTAAAAAGAAAAACAATCCTAAAATGTTGAATGAGTGAAAATATAGAATTGGTCATTAAAAGAACTAAAAATTAAAACTTCAATTATTCAGTTATTTATCTTTAATAATTAAATTCAAAACATATAATCAATTTCTTTATTTGATTTATCTTAACCACGAAAACTAAACTAATTTGATTCTGTCGATTTGTTTAATTAAACCAAACTATGAACTCTTCTACCCATCGTTCCATAAAAAAAGATAGAAACATAAGACTTTCACCATTCCTGGCTGCAATTTACTACTTATATTTTTTTTTTTCTTTACTATATAAAGTTTTAGGAAATTTTACCATCATTTTAAAAAATTATTCTCTTGACTTTAAAATTATAAGTATTTAAAATACATAATATTATGTTGTACAAGATTTAAAATATAAAAGAATAATTTTCTAAAAAGAATTATAGAATTTTCTTGAAGTTTCATAACATGTAATGCGACTCTTAGTTATAAGCATTACCCGTAATTGATACAATCTTGTACAAAGGGGAATCTGAGGAGTATACACCTGAGATGTTGTTATACACAGACTTGTATGCAAAAATTATTCGGAGATAATGGGGTAAAACTATTTGTCACATTTAATACCGGTTACATTAGAGTAAATAAAAAAAAAAAAAATAGTGGTAATTCTTTAATGCAATTAAAACATAAGAGGAGAAAAAAAAATCAGAAAAGAAGAAAATGATTTTATGATAATAATTAAGTTGAAATTAGAAAAATTCTACAATTTTATTCAAAAATAATCTTATTATAATTTCATAACACTTATTATTATATTACATAAATTTTTAAAATATTACTCCCGTCAAAATAGTTCTGTAATATACTAATACTCGTTTTGTGTGAAAAGGAAAAAGTGCCCAATGTGTCAAAGATCTCAATGCGCCAATGACATCACTTTCCTCCTGTTTTTATTTATTTATTTTTCTTTATTATTTATTTATTTTTCAATTTTTATTTTTTAAAGGGGTAGCAGCATCAATATGGACCACCAGGACCACCACCATCAAATTTCAATATTCATACTACACTATATCATTTAGTTATGCCAAAGGAATTTTATTTTAATAGTAATACCACATAAGAAAGGTTCTTTTTTATATGAAAATGTAATTCTTTTTGTTAAAAGTAAAAAGTTGAAATGTTGAATGAGATCTAGAAAACAAAATGTTGAGTTTGCAGTGAGATCATGCTTTGTCAGATTGAAGTATTGGAAGTTAAAAAAATGATTAGGGAAGATTGAGATTAACAAGAGGTATTTATGGTAGGATGAAAATTTGGGAAAAAGAAAATTGGTTAATAGTACAATGTAACGCAAAGTCACAAATTCTTGTTCTTCGTTCTACATTTACGAGTATGCAATATATTATTTTTTAAAAATATATAATGTGCATGTGCACTCGATACAAAGAGTCTAACAACTTATCACACAATTCACAGAGTTATCTAGTAAATTAAGAAATTATATAAATTTGTCATCTAATAGATATATATCAACAAGTCAAAATCTTTTGATTTTCTAAGTACAAATGGAATGACCATAGCTAAAGAAAATGAAAAACAAGTCTAGAAATAATTTACAACCAGACAATGATTTTTTTTTTTTCCTTTTTGGCTAGTTGAATAAACTTTTCTTGGGATTTTATTGACTTTGAATTAAATTGCTATGACATATATAATTTTCCAATCTGGACAAACTATCCATTTATGTTTTGAGTGTTTATACCTTACAAGGCGCATAAAAGATCTGATATTATACCGTACTACCGTACTAATATTCAAAATACAATAATTTTCTTTCATTAATATACACTTGAATTTTCCAATGTGCCTGCCCAACAAATCTAAAAGAAAAGAAAAAGGCTCTCCAAGAATGGTCAAACTTTCTTCTTTAGCTTTCGATCTCTATTTTTGTCTTTCTTTTTCTTTGTTTGTGGAGCCTTTTAGACTTTCCTTTTGAACAAAATGCCTCATAGCTGAGAAAGCACAATTTAGCAACTTAATTAATAATATAACTTTGATAAAACAATGCAACAAATGACAAAGTAATCCACATTTCAATTAACTTGATCTTATCAATTATTAACCTGCCAAAGTCCCCTAATGAATTTGACATAGCTATATTTGTCCTTTAGTTGTATTCTTTGTAACTGCCAGATCGAATCCTCATAAAATTAATAATTGATGCAAAGGATAATCTTTTTAATTTGGGGAAAAAGTGTGAGTGGTTTAAAGCTTCCAATCTCATGATTTATTAATCCAAATATGATTCCATGATTGGTTGATGACGTTCCATTACCGACAAAATTCATGAGATCCCTTGGTAGTTAAGACTTTGTATTAAAACATTTTTTTTTATTTTTAAAAAGGTTAATTTGTTTGGAGTTATCTAATTAGGACAATCACAAAATCAAAATTTAAAGACTTTTTCCTCAAACTCAATTCTGTCTCATGGACATTTACTAAGCTTGTTTTGTTTACACCACCACCTATGTTTGTTAGTTTAGCTAATAGCACTAAATCTCTTTGAACTACACCTTTAATTGCACTTTGTCTCTTCGAACTTATTTTATAGATACTTAATCTCTCATTCTTATATGATTGGACAAAAATATCCTTGTTAAGTAATTATTTTTCGTTTTCTTTTTCCAACTATTCTTTCTCACTTTTTTTTTTCCTTTCCCCATTCTTCCTTTTTCTTCTTTTATTTTTTTTTTCTCTTGCCATTAGCTACGTTCTTCGTTTTGATATAAATGTTTGTACACTTAAATTAATTTTTTTAGTTTCTTAAACTAATTATTTGTTTTGTTATAATTGACTATTTACAAACCTATTTAAAAGTGTAAATATAAATTAATTTTCTTAAGATATTTAAATACATATAAAGAAAGAGACAGGTTATTACAAAATTATTAACCCTTATTTTTATTTTTATCTATTTACTTGAATTTTTAAACTAATATTTGATTTATTGAGAATAAAAATTTTGAATTATTGAAACTCCAATTTCTTTATATGTATTTAAATATTAACATTTTAAATATACTTTAATATAACTAACATATATTCTATTATAAAGAAAATTGTAATGAATTTACAACAATAAAATTTAAGAAACACATGAGTTAAGGAAAAAATAATAATAATAATAATTAGAGGAATTTTCTTCCTTTTTCTCATACCAATAGCTAGTTCATTTCCCAATTTTTTTTTTTTTTGTATAATTAAGCCATATAAATTTTTTAATTTTTTTACCTAATTTTTTTTGTAACTCGTTTGTTTCATAAATTTTATCATTGTAACAAATTCCTTTATAACAGGATCTAGATTAGTTACATTAAAGTGTATTTAAGATATTAATTAAATTATTTAAATAAATATAAGGAAATTAGAGTCTCAATAAGTCAAATATCTAACAAAAAGAAATTGGAAATTTTGGGAAATAAAAAAAAAAAAAAACGTGGCAAAGAATAGTTGAAAATAGAAAAAGAAAAACAATTATTTAGTAAGGGTACTATTGTCTAGTCATATATATAAAAAAGGTTAAATACCTATAAAATGAGTTAAAGGAGATAAACTATAACTAAGAGTATAATTCATATAGAGAGTTTAAACTGTCTCTTATACACATCTAGATGTGTATAAGAGACAGTCCCTAGCTAGACTGAAGAAACAGTCTAGCTAGAACATCATAGCTTCAACTAGTGCTGAGATACTAACCTACACGATAGAATTGAGTTCGATCAGAACCCGTTCGACTTGGTTGGTCAATTATCAAATCGTAATTTAAACAAAATTAAGAATTTGTTAATTTTTTAAACGTAATTTAAATTCACATTTTTAAAACTTTAAATTTACATGTAAACAAAATTACTCAAACTCAATTAGATAAAACCTTCTTAGAGTTCCAATTTTAAAGATAAACCAGTAAAAGTTAAACACATAAATAATTTTATTAAATTAATCAAACAAGATTACATAAGAATGTTGTTGTTTGTTATCTGTCTCATATACACACCATAATTGATAAGAATTCAGTATGATTAGAACTAATTCGAATTTGATTCGAATTAGTTCTAAACTTTTTGAATTCTATTCAAATTCGGATCAAAAAACTTAGAACTTTAAATTTACATGTAAAATAACTCGAGTGACTCAAACTCGATTGAAACTCGATTCGATGAAATCCTTTGAATTCCAACTCGATGGAAAAGTTAGACACATTAATAAATTTGTTAAATTAATCAAACAATATTAAACACCAAGATATTCTACTTGTTTATGTTGATTTAGAACCAAACTCCTAGCCCCCGCCTTCATCATTGATGAATACAACTATCAACTGGATAAACAATTTGCAAATTGAAGATCAATTTTAAGTAAAAATAAGAACAGTGATCCAACTGAACGTCTCTCTCTCGAGTCTTGAATTGATGACCACAAGTATTAACAATACTAGAAAAGTTTATAAAATTCTTGATGGTACGATTCTTCAATCCTATCTAGCTGGTGCAATGCTCGACCTGAACTGACTCAATAACTTTTGAAAGGTAATAACGGGTTTAAAATATTTAAACTAAGTTATTAATAGTTCATGATTCAAGATATTATACATAATACAAATCTTTTCTCCCCATCTGATATGAAATGGCAGGTGATCACAGCTGAGTATTAACATATGGCAGAGTAAGTTTTGCTTACTCACTCCGCCGTATTGCGGAGTGAGTAGTAAAGAATTCACATGACAGCATCAAAGGCTAAAACATCAGAAGTTATCTGGCTGTGCACTTGATTGTTTGTTTGCAATCCTACGTATGATTGTCTTTTCAAGTAATATTATGAATACAAGCACAATCACAAAAACTAACTCAATTGCATATGCTGGCTTGCTACTTGTATTACTCTGAGTAGCATTATCAGAAACTTGCATTTTTCTGTTAAGTTTCTGGTCAAGTCCAAGCCATTTATTGTCTAATACACATCTAGTGTGTATAAGAGTAATATCACTGTGCTGTGGAGGCTGAAGAGTAGAAGCATCAAGTTCTTGTTGAGCTTGTTGAATCATCTTATTCGGCCAGGACATTCAACATATGAACTCGGATGCTTTCCATTTCTTCAATTGCTGAAGTGAGTATTTCCTTAATTTCATTATTGTCAATACAATGTATTAGGCCGTCAGAGCAGACGGTTGAAGGCACTAGGGTCTTTCCTTCTAACCGCGAGATCACAACCAGATGGCCTGTTTTGTTTGCCTGATCAAGTAGTTCCCCGAGACCAGCACGATCTGCGGCTGTTTTTTTTGCTACAGAGCAGAGAAAGAAAAAACCCTGAAATGCACAAAAGCCATCAGTTAATTAGCTGTCAAATCTCTAGGCTAGCTACTTTAATTCAGCATTTTGTTCGTTTGTGTTTGATTGTGTCATGACTCTATAATTCGGATGTAGATTTCTAGTTGAATGAACTGCATTGCTGATATTGATCCCAAAAAAAAGACTCTGGGTACAGCTAGGTCGCGAACAGCAATCATCATACTGTAAAAATTGGACAGGTTATTCGATCTATAGTCATCAGGCCGCATCCTACTAAATTCTTCTTATCAACTTGTTCCAAAGATTCAAAACGGCCAGTTATTAATGGAATTCCCTTTATCAGCTTGAGAAAAGAATGAAAATTTTATCAGAATTGTTCATTCTGAAGTCCAAAATCCTTGATTTGTTCCTAAATATTTATCAAATGCAAGTGATAACTTTTTACCTCATCTGTTCTGCTGATGTTGTATCCCAGTATCTTGCTTCTCCTTTTTCTGGTGTCAACTTCAGCAACACCTCCGCAACCCCCGGAAGAAACCATAATCTGATGCATTGCAAAGTTTGGACTTCTGTAGTGTATCTTTCTGTTGCCTAATACACATTCTGGATGTTATAAGAAATTACTTTTATTCTTTTGAAAGAAAACAGAAAATATAGAGAATCGGAATAGTTTTCAAGGTTCTTGTCCAAAATTTGAAGCTTAAAACAACAATTCTTTTACTCGAAGAGTGAATTGTGTGAAGTTGACTGCTCAATGAAGAATGTGAGTATTCAAGAACAATACCGAATTAATAATTTGCTCCGTTTGAATGTTAACAAACACAAGGGGAGCCCCTGAAGAAACAGCTGCTGAAAACCAGGCCATGGTTCTCACTGTTGTGGCTTCAATGTTGTGTTCTTTAGCAAGAGGCATGAAAAGAATTGAACTAACAACTGTAGATCTTTCATCTGGAAGAAAAGTCCCAACTTTTGTTTTCCATTCGTAGTACATTCCTTCTTGATTGTATCCCCTGGAATCCATGTTCACTACCTTCCTGCTCATTTCTGCAAGCAAATTGAAATGTATATGTACATATCTGTATGTGATACGCGGCATTAGTAGGTACGAATTGGTCCATAACGTTTCCTAGCGAATCAGGTAAACTATGGTTTCAACTCCACAAAATCTGTTAATTTGGAGGGTAAAATCTACAAACTACAATGATACATGTGAAATGAAAATGTTCAATTGGCTTATAGAGACGAGAAAGAAATCACAAACCTTGGAGTTCAGTACATTCTTCATAAGTCGCAAATCTGCTAAAGCTACAACATGTCTTTCATCAGAGGCTGCTCTAATTGTAAACCTCCTCTGCAGCTTTGAACATCCTTCTACCACAACACATGCTCGGAGCTCGAGTATGCTATCCCCTCTCCTGACCATCAACCAAATCGCATCAGCCTGTCGATGAATTTCCTTAGTTCTGAGCGAAGTACTGATCATCTAGATGTGTATAAATGTTTTTGCAGCATCATCCTTCGCAATGGCTTCTATAATTCTCCAGGCAATGGCATGCTCTCGTTAAATTTTTCCGCGTGCAATTTGCTTGAATTTCTCAACACAAACTTATCTCTGATTGCTGCTCATTTTTGTTTCAGCTTTGAAATTGAGAGCAATAATAGTTCTGAGAAATTTATACCATCCAAGAATGTACCAACTCCCAAAGATTGAAAAAAAATTAAGTTAGTTCTGAGAAATTTATACCATCCAAGAATGTACTAACTCCCAAAGAGTGCAAAAAATTGTGTAATTAACGGACATATCAAAGTGGAATTATAGTACTTAACGTGTGTTTGGAGTTTAAGATATTACAAAAGATTTCCTTTGGATGCTAAATTGGGTGTCATTCAACCCATTTGATGTTAACAATGTAGTACTTAGTGGCCGGCTTTTAGATTTCTTGTTACTAAGTTTAGTGACTTTAATCACTATTATTTTATGGAAAATGACATTGTGCTCATTTAGGAACATGAAATCAACACTTTGTGCTCATTTATTCATCAATTCCTTCATTTTGAATAAATGAACTCGAAAAATGTGAAGAAGATGGATTTATTAATACGCATGCAAGATATCTTTCAGTTTCTAGACAGTGTACTAAGACACAGGTTGTCATATAAAGTTGCTAAAACCATCTATCTACCTAAAAGTATCAGGAATCCAAATCGAGAGAACACTATTGAATAATTCTTTTGCAGATGAATATATAAATTTATACTGCAAAGTTCAAACTTGTTACTTCCAACACATAAATATACGTTGGATATCAAGAATTCCTATCTACCATTTTGTTTATTGTTCAACATACAACAATCAAAGTTTGAATACTACTACTCTTTATGTACATTTGGATTTATCCACTTCCTCTGAGTCTCTCTCCCAAAATTTTCAAGGACTTTATTTAGGTCAGGTATTTAACACCTAGAGAGTTCTGCAAAAATATTTTCCAGTTCTTGCTCAAGCGTCTGTAATTCTTCCAAAATACAAGCCCTTTCTTCAGTAGTAGCAGCAGTTAAACTGTCTTTTTTCATTGATATTTTTCTCTTGATGCCCTTTATCTGCAATAATAATGACAAACAGATGAATTATTTCATAAACAATGACTTCCAACAAGGAGAGATTGGCAGACAATATGATAACTACGGAGAGAAAAATAGGAAAGGAAAACAAACAAAAGAATGTAGCCAACATAACAAATACACAGTGACACAAGCATATATAGTTGCCTAATTCAATACGTAACCCTGTGAATTGTGTGTCACAAGTCCTGTGTACTGGTACTGCATACCACATATCGATGTACATATACATAATATACTATAGAGAAAAATAGGAAAGGAAAACAAACAAAAGAATGTAGCCAACATAACAAATACACAGTGACACAAGCATATATAGTTACGTAATTCAGTAAGTAACCCTGTGAATTGTGTGTCAAGTCTTGTGTACTGGTACTGCATACCACATATCGATGTACATATACATGATATACTGTTAATAAATTAACGTATTATGTACCTGTACCACGTCTCACAGAGTACGGCTATCCAAGCACACAAGATATATAGTGGAGGATACCTTTCTGTATGGCCACCTGGTTAGTCCACCTTGCCTGCATTTCTTCTTGATCACAGTAGGACAGACCTTCATTCTTTTAGCCGCATCATTTATGGGAAGATGGAAAAATTCTGAGAAATCTTTCAGTTTCAACTTGCCTGTCCTTTCCCTCTGCTCTACTCATTGGCACAAATGACAAATTAGCATCTTCGATGTTCTATGATACTCTGTCACATCAATCTAATTATATCAAGCAAAAAGAGATGTTGAATAAACCTGAGAACGTCGAAGATGGTGGGGGAAAAACGTCGTCGCGATTCTCTCTCTCATTGAACCCAACACACAAGGCCTCATAAAAGACTGACAAGGGATCCTGAATCAAAGTGTAACCTGCCTGCTTTCGATCTTGGCAATACTGAACTAAGAAGTTCTTGAGAGCACACTGTCTATGCTCTCCTTGCAAAAACTGAGGGATTATGAGAGAAACAAGCATCAAGAAATTGGATGCGTAGACAGTACTATATATACTTAACTAGGCCAAAATGCAACAATAAAAAGACTAGATGGATTTAGTTTGTTGAGATCACTTACTCAAACATTTGATACTCGTGATTTCCAGTAGACAAATCCATCTCATATATATCAAGAACTCCATGACTGATAATTCCTAATCGGCCATGAATCTCAAGATTTGACACATGTTTACCTGCCAAGAAATTCGAACAAATGATTACATGCACAAATGTATGATCAGAAATTCATAGATATTCAATACGTAGTACTCTCTGATACACATATACAATGCCATAACACATGAATTGGTACGCATTCACTAAGTTATCGGGGGAATTAGATAACTATATTTTGAATTATCTCTATATAAAAATTAAATATTACCAAAAATAAACGACATTGAATATATAAAAATATATATAACTAATACTCACCATTAGTATGGATGATTTCCCTAAGAATGTGACAACAAGAACAATTATATGGAGTGGGAGGAAAAGGCCACACTGATAATTGAATCGGATTCCCAAAACCCGAACCACTCGGGGGCATTTCACTATCAAAATTCCTCAAATTATTTCCTTGCTCAATCATAGTACTTTCTCCATTATTTCCAGAACTACCCGCTTCATAATTCTCTCCTCCTCCCACTGCTGCTACATTACCATCACTCAAATCATCGAGACAGAAATCATCCCCAAATGAATTTGGGGGATGATTAACGGTGACGATGATTTGAAGCTGTCTCTTAATATCATCAACGCCGCCATATTAATATGGTTATGCAATATAGCATTATTTGGTGTATAAGGTCTCTTATACACATCTAGATATTTATAAAATCCCAGACAAGGATTTTCGTCGCCAAACATTAAAATTTGCTACTGTTGTATACAAATCATCAGTAGTAGGATCATGGTAAGGGACAATGGATTTACAGTAGTTTTCTTCCATTTTTTTCCCCTTTCCTGATCCCTACTGATGATTTTTTTAGATGTCGATTGTTGGTGTTGGCGACGCTTGGAGGGGACCAAGCGCCGCGACAACAACGAAAACTGGAGGGGGGAGTCTCTTAAAGACACTTCGAGAATTGTCGATAATTCGTGGTTTGACAAGATGAAGAGAGTATTCTGTCTGGAAAAAAATGAAGCGGGTAATACTGTTGTAATAAAAATTTCTTCTTCACATTTTAAACTTTTTATTCAACTTTAACGTACTTAATGTCTCTTATACAATCTAGATGTGTATAAGAGACAGCACTCAAGGAGCCTCGAAAGAAAATTCTATACGAAAATATCAAATTTATTACATCCAATCAAATACTGTAAAAAGTACTGCAAAATGATTTCTCTTTTCCGTATATAATAATGCCTCTATATTGATTTTTTTTTTTCCTTGGTAACGAATGCTTTTATATTGATATTTCACAAGTGAACATAGGAACTGTTAGAGGCATAATGCAACATGCAAGTTTGGGAAGGGGTGTTTAAATCCGATCCAACTCGAATGAATATAGAGTTAAACAGGTTGAGTTTTTGGGTTTCAGGTTACCCAATTTTTATAGGGTTGTGTTGGATAAAAATTTAACTCGAATAAACTTGAATACCGGTTAATGAAATTTTGTTGTTTTTAAGTGTGCTACTAGTATTTGAACTTCTTTCATGGATATTTTTTTTTTTTTAAGTTTAGGGTTTCGAGTTTGAAACACGAAAACCCGTTCGACTAATACTTAGGTTTGGGTTAGATTGAGTTGGATTTTAATTTTTTTCACCTAAAAACCCGAACCCAAAAACTCGAAAACCTAACTTATGAACACCTCTAAATTTGAGTCTATATATGTAGGCAAAATTGAGAATCTCATATAACATATATTGAACAAAATGAGATTTTTTCATTATAGACATGAGGGCAACATTAATTTCTGTCTCTTAATTTGCATTATCTTATCATTTTCTTTTATCTCTATCACTTTAGTGGTGAATGTGTAATGCAGACATTTCTTCAGCACAAACGTGTAGATAACTATCTAATATATATGTGTATCTAGACTAAGAAATCAAAGAGACGGTTTTAAAAATTTACAGTACAAACTTTTAAACTATATTGTGTTATATTATACAAAATTTTAAAATATAACAAAATATTTTCATAAATGAATTATAAAATTTTTCAATATATTAGCTTCTCATACCTTCTCATAATCCCATCTTCTATTTATTTTAATTTTAATCACATAAAAAAATTCACACAAATAAAATGTGTCACTTGCACTAGCTCTTACCAAGCTTTAAGACAATAATTAGAGTGAAACCCATTCTTAATTAGTTTGACCACTTTAAACTAGAATATATAGGATGTTGGGGGAAATTAAAAAATTGGATAAATTGAAGATCTTAAGCATTTTAATTTTTAAGTAGTAATAGCATGATTTTAGCACGGGTTACGCATTTTCAATACATTGGTTAGATATTTATACTTCATATCATTATTTGGATTGTAAACGTCGAAATCGTATACATCTAAACTCAAATTCAATTAATATTATTGAATTTTGGATTCAAATCCCATTACTATACAAGCAATATATCAATAGTAAATGGGTGTTGGATCTATGCAAGACCTAAATCCAATTAAAGTTACCAATTTTGAATTAGGCTCCATTACTAAATGGGTGTAGAAATATATTCATATTCAAATCCTTATGGTGACTTTTTAGACATGAAATCTACTTTATGAGGAATTCTTAGCCATGTCTTGAAGAAATCTAGATGTGTGTTGACAGAGTTTACACACTTACATTTATTGATTTTAAATTTACACATGGGCTGCCGAAAATCCCAAAACATGACATTTTTTTTAGCATTATCATCATGGACTTGACTTTGGAAATAAAAATTTAATTTTTAACAAAAGTTGTATTTTGGTCTTGAGAGTTGTGCAAGTGTTTCATTTACCACAAATTAAAAATCGTGGCATGTGTTGCTAGTCTTTATACTTGTTTTCCTTTTATTTTTACTTTTACCATCTTAAACTCCAAATCTGCAAAATAAATTTGCACACCAGTTTAACAACCATTAGTACGAAAGTAATTATGTACAATTAGATTTGTCTAACAAATAAAGCACCGTCAACAAATCCCCCATGTTTTTAAAAAATAAAAATAAAAAAAATAGAATTTGAGATTAAATCAGAAAAGTGTTTAAATTTAAAATCAATAAATGTAAGTGTGTGCACTTATAAATAGTAGTAAGTTGCATTTGTTAAAGAGCGTCTTGAAAGCACCATTCTAAAAAATCCTTTACGATTTTACCTTTAGATAATTTTATAAACTTCTCCTGAAGTTTATGTTAATAACACTTAATACTTTTGAACTTTCAGAAATATCATTTATCTCCTCTCTCTTATAAGTGAGACCTAAAGTATATCAAAGTGCATAAAATGACATTTATGCCCATACTACTTTACTCATATAATAAAAAGGGTATCTGATTTCAAACACATCCCTTAACATTTTTTAACAATTTTACTTGGCACACTTTTGGTTTCTAACAAATTTTTTTACTCAAGTTATTATTTATTGTATTTCTTAATATGTTTCTTATAGTCTGAAAATATTTAAACATGTAAAAACACATCATATATATTAGATAATAATATGATTAATATTTTTTTTTTTATTAGAATCAAACACTTAAAGCAAAATAAATTAAAATGTATTTTCTCGACAAGTTTTCTTTGTCAACTAATTTACAAAAAAAATTTGTGCATGTTAATGTGCTTGTGTTTATCGGTTTGAATAGAAAGTTAGAATATGTAAAAATAGACCATACAATATAACAAAAAAATGTAATTTGAGTTTAGTCTTGAAAATCACAAACGCAAAATAAAAGGTATAATTTATGATTTGATATATTTTTAAAGTTTATATATAAAATTATATGCACGTGTAGTGTTCTTGTGTGTGATTATTTGAACAAAAATTTGGAATGTCTAAAAATGTACACATCTATCAATATATTATAATAAAAAATGTGATTGATATTTTATATAGGAACTCTTAACTTGAAAAAAATACAATATATATTTTTTATTTTAATTGATGAAGGACAAAAAAGTTACAATCCAATATGCATTTGCCAATAATTATATTTACACCTTTGAATTTTCTTTTCCTTTTAATCCAACCACTAGAATAAGTTAAAGTTTTGTTATTAAGGGTAAAACTAGAATAACAAGATTTTCTCTCCTTAGAGCAATTTTTTATACCTTTGGGCTGACAGAGTTACAACAAAAATAGAATTAGGGGAGGTAATCAAATTTTTAAAAGTTCGAAGGCGCTAAGTGATATTAGTAAAATCTGGGGGAGATTTATGAAATTATCCCTCTTACCCATCGACTTTCCTTCTTTGAATTTAAATTTTCTTTCGAGGCTCCTTGAGTGATTCTCAATTTGTTCAAACTCACCTTTTCTTAGGCTCCTCCAGTAAGGTCTGTTGTAATTCAATCAATTTATGTGATGGCCATCTCAAAAGAAAGAGAAAGATCTTGAATAAATAATAATAGTTAAAATTTGAAAACATTCCTCGAAGTATTCAAGATCTTTCTGTTCTTAGATGTTAATAACATGATTATAGTGCAATCAACCAGTGTATAAGAGACAGCGTGCAAGGGCTGTAAGATTAGACTTAAACGCGGGTGTCTCTATTGGTTTTGAGATGAGGAAAATGAAATTATTGGCAAAACACAGAGGTAGAAACTACTAATTAACTAGTACCATATCAAAAATTAACTCTTGTTGAGCTCATTCCTAAACAGGTAAATTGATCGATTAAATGTAGGGCTGAAAACGAACAAATTAAGTTACTCGATACTCGAATTAAATTTAATTTAATAAAAAACTTATTTAAATTTTATTCGTCAATAATCAAATCAAATTTGTTCAAGATTTAGTATTTGTTAATTTTTTTGTCGTCATTTTGTTAAGTTATAAATTTTGAATTTATACATAAAAATTCAAATTACTCGAACTTGATTCGAGTTTGATTCAATAAAAACTTATTCGGGTTCGGCTCAAAAGACAAATAGTCAAATTTAATTAAATAATAAAACTTATTAAAATAATTAAACAAATTTAAGCATTAAAATATTTAATTTATTTATATTCATTTAGGTCCCTAACCAAATGATTAGTGGAAAATTGAATCTTCTAGTAGGTGCAATCATGTGAAATGAAGCCTTTCTTTTATTCACAAGGAAGAACAGAAAAGGTTTCTGATCTCAATCATGGCTGAATTCCTCATAAAGTAGATTTCATGTCTAAAAAGTTCGAAGGATTTGAATATGAATATATTTCTACACCCATTTAGTAATGTTAATGGATCTGATTGACAGTTCATGAACTCTAATTTACCTTATAAATGAATCAGCTTAAAGATGCCAGACCCCAAATGGAATCCTAATTAATATTCTGAATCAATTTCAGCAATAGAAAATTGGATTGGATTTTCACTTTGTCTATTCTTATTGATGCTTCTCATTCCTCTACTTTCGAAGTTGCATGCACCTTTTCTCTTTTCCAAAAGAATGTTTCATTATTTAGTATAAACAAAATACTATCATTAGTACAATTAGGAGTACTCTTTTAGTTATTGCCACCCACTTAATTGCACTTTCATGAACATAATCTTTGTTCCCAAACAAACATTTGGCCCCGATCAACACTTGTCCAGACCACTAAATCAGTTATTATTATTATTATTATGGAAGTAAATCAGTTACATGTTATATCTCATGCATGCTGCAGCACCAATTATTCTTTCCGAAAAAATTATATAATCCTGTTAGGATATCATATTGTTATGTTTTGTCTAAAATATTTGGACGATATAATACTGTAATTTTGAATTCTTGTATAATATAGTCTTAAAACACAACCATATAAACCCTAACTAACCTTAGAATTCCTCATTCTTTTATTAAAGACATCTCATATTCAACTTGAGTCTAATTTATGCATAGTATATAAATCAATTATAACCTCATAATTAAATGTTTTATTGCTATTGTTATTTTTTACACCGCCAATTATACAAACATTGAAAAATATCACCATAAAAATTTCGAAAAGCAAAACAAAATGTTTTCAAGCCATATAGACATCTAATTAATAAAGTCTCAACTATAGTTGGTTTGCGACTATAACACGACCTTTTGGAGTTTGATAATTAATCTTAGAATTAATTATATTTTAAGGCCTTAAATTTGTTAGTATTACTAACACTTTAGTCCTTAACGTTATCTTTTGAGTACTAAGCTCAAAAGACTAACACTCAATACTAACGGTGTTAGAAAATTTGGCTAAATGGACAAAAATACCCATGAGTTAATTTCACTTTACCTCTTAAACTTTAGAATTACTAACACTTTAGTCCCTAACGTTTTTATTATTATTTTACATTTAACCCCTTTGCTTATGTCAATTCAACGTTTTCATCATTCTATCCCTATCCTATTTCATTATTTTATATTACCTAATGTAAACTGTAACTGAGGACTTTATTGTCAAAAATAACGTTATGGACTAAAGTGTTAGTCTTTTTAAACTTTAAGGGGAAAAGTGTAATAAAAAAATGGGAATAAAATAAAATAGAGGTAAAATCGTCAAAACATTAAATAATGAAAACGGAAGGGGTAAAGTGCTAAAAAGGTAACGTTAGGGACTAAAATATTAGTAACACTAATGTTTAAGGGGTAAAGTATAATTAATCCTTAATCTTATGAAAAAAAAATACTTACTATACTGTAGTACCAAAAGGAAATTTTCTAGCTCTAAAATCTATATTGAAAAAATCTTTTATGAAATAAGTACATACACCGTCTAGACACTATACATCTGAGTCTCACTATGAGTACAAGGCCCATGTTTATGAGGCCCACGTTAGATAGTTAGGCTTAGGGCTGTAAACGAACCGAACTGCTCACGAGCAGCTCGGTCAAAAACTCGACTTGAGCTCGAAACTCTTGTGAGCGATCTCGATTCTATATAAACCTGCTCTTATAGATGTCTATATGTGTATAAGCACTCTGCACCTGTCTCTTATACACATACAAGGCTCACATCTTTTGTTTTCAAGTGGTACATGGACTTTGATGTTTACTAATTTTGCAATCAATGAAGACTTGCATTGTAGGTAAATTTGAATAGTCTTAGTTTAGTTTTATATGATATTCATTTATAATACGTGGATTCGATAAAAATGCCTTATATTGAAAGTGTATTTAAGATAACTAAAAATAAGTAACATTATTGGGTTGGATAGTGGGTTAAGAATTTATAACTCGATAGGTACTCGATCCGGTTTATATACAAAGTTAATTTTATCTAATTTTAGACATGGTACATCTATTCTGTGTATCTAATAGACAATTTTTTTGTTTATATTTTTTATTCTTAAATAATTGAATATGAGTTTTCTACCCCAAAATTGAATCAAAAAAAATTAAACCTTCCAAGATTGTGCATTATGTGGATAGGATACCTAGATGACCAAATATCCAATGTATATGAATTCGAATACCGAGTCAATTTTTTCAATAACTGAGGGTTAAATACTACCTAATAAATCGGGTGCTCGATCCATCCATACCCTGCTTGTACATTATTTTAAATTCAAATTTACCACTAGCATATCATATACATTATTTTAAATACATTATTTTAAATTCAAATTTACCACTAGCATATCATATGCCGAGATTTTTGCTAAGAAAGAAGGGGGAATGTAGGAAAAGAATATATCATGCTACCAAAATCCAAGCTATGGCATTGGCTACAATTGGGTGCTACTAAGATGACCATGCACGCGCACGATCCTCCTTTATAAAGGCTCTCTCTCCTCGTACTACTTCACATTCACATTCCAAAGAATCTTCTCATCTCATCAAATTAATCCAAAGCCCTGCATTTTATTCTGATTGCTCATTTCTTTCTCTCTTGCTGCCTCCCTACATTCTGTTCTTGCTACCTTTTTTTTCCTAATAGATTGGGATTTTGGGGCGTATCTTTTTTTAACTAAGTAATGTATAGTTGGGAGAAATCACAGAGAGAAGAAAAACCAAGAAAAAATCCCAAGAACCCTTCTTTTTCTTCCAGCATTCTTGATGAAATCTACCTTTCAATAGATGGAAATGATGAAAAAAGTGAGTCTCTGAAGTTATACAAAAAAGAAAAGAGTTGTACTACTATTAATGGTACAAGAAAATACAGCCACAGCTACAACAAGTCTAGTAATATTGTTGAAGATGAAAAAATGGCAGGTCTTAAAAGGGCTTGTTTGATTGAGAAATGGATGGAGAAGAAAGTAATCTCTAGTCCTCATAGAAAGGACAATGATCATTTCTTCTATAGTTCAAGTTCTTCTGATTCTAGTTCTGGTGGATTTTCATCATCAGACACACAGTTTTTTGCTTCAGCAAAGTCTTGGAAATCTTGCTCATCATCATCATCAAGGCCTAAACCAGTTAGAACAAGCGTTTTGCCGCAATTGGGGAAGGAACAAAATGAGTTCTTGATGTTTAGTAAAGCTCAAGAATCAAACGAAACAGAGAAGAATTATAATCTGATCAAGTCCAAATACAGGGCCTTAAAGATTTATGCTAATTATTTGAAGAAAGTGAAACAGCCAATTTCGCCCGGTAGCCGGCTTACCAGCTTCATCAATAATCTTTTCACTAATGGAAATGCCAAGAAATCCAAGAATTCTTATGAAGGTGGAAGTGTAGAGAGGTCAATTAATCAAGTCCCCTCATCATCTTCAATTTCAACTTGAGTTCATCAGCTTCTTCATTTTCAAGATCTTGTTTGAGCAAGAATTCATCTAATTCAAGAGCTAAAAGGACTGTCAGATTCTATCCAGTTAGTGTCATTTTTGATGAAGATTGTCGCCCTTGTGGCCACAAACGAATATATGATCAAGATTCTGATAAATTTTGTGAAAGTGCTGCTGTTTCTGCAGCTGCAAGAGATAATTTGAAACCATTTCATCAGAATCAAAACGTGATTCAAGACCATGAGGAAGAAGATTATGATGATGGTGCAGCAAGTGATTCGAGTTCTGATGTGTTTGAGATTGATCATTTGGCATTGTTCAGAAACAATAGATTTCGCGAAGAACTTCCAGTTTATGAAACTACACATTAATAACCAATCGGGCTATTGCTAATGGCTTGATTTGTTAGCTACCAACACACCATCTACAGAATGATTAGTGATGTAAATTATTACTAATATTTTTCAGATTATTCTTTTGATCATAATTACTGAATACATCACTGTACCATTTCACACACGTAAATGATCCTTTATTTTGCTTAAAATATCAGTACGCGCGATACAGGAATTCACGAACTAATACATAAGCACTAGACAGTGTTACTTAGCGAATTAGTTATCTCGGATACACTTTCTTTTTTGCAGTATTTTATGGGGTTCAGATTTTCTTGTTATATGGAATTTTAATGTAAACTATGGGATGTGAGAAAAGCAGAGGTGGTAAACAGAGACAGCTACTGAAAAAGGAGATGATGGGGTGATCAAGAGCTGATCCCCAAGTCAAGAGGGTAAGAAAGTGACAAAGGGAGAACAAAAAAATGAAGATTTGAGATGGCTGATGAGAAGCAATGTGCAAGGTGGGATTGGTATTTTGGGGTAAAGGCAAGGCAGATCTTCCTTCTACCATGGGAATAGGGAAAGTTAACTTTTACAACGTCTTGCTGGTATAGACAGCATAGATCTGTACAAAGTTTTGTCAATTTTGTTCCACAATCCTTGCTTTACTAGGCTGTTTCAAATAGTTGTCACTCCCTCCTAATTTTATTATCACTCGACTACTCGAGGGATGGGTATGTCAGCCCGGTAAAATTGAATTTATAGTGTGTATTATACACATCCTTAAGCATTGTATACAAGACAAGTTAAATAATTTTAATTTGATTGTTTGTAACCGTAGAATTAGTATATGATATAATAAGATGACGAATTTTTTTAAAAAAATTTGATATTATTTTTAAGATATCTTAAAATAATAAATATAATAATATAAATCGGATAGAGAGAATAATAAATTTTGGCAGATGCAAATACCTAGGATTAAGAAAAGTGGCACTTTCTTCTTCTTCTTCTTTTTTTTCCTTTAGGTCAGTTTTCCATTCTAAAAAAAAAAAAGTTCCTTCTTAGTTGAGGAGAATGTGTACTAAATAATGTATTGTTAATTCGAGATTCTTCTTGTTCTGGGACCATTTTCTGCCACAGTTTGAATTGGGGAATATGTGTGGTGGGTATGCCCAATTGGTAAAAGATTAAGTGGGCTAAGAAATCATCAAGCAGAAAGAATGAACTCTGAATTTTGCTGAAAATTGAACTAAATATTCAATTCAGCATTGTCCCTTCACCCTCAATACATACTAAAATAAGTTCTTGTAACGTAAGTTCGTTAATTTGCAACCAAAATCATGGCCTATTTCAAATAGTACTACTTGATGAGCATGCAAATTCTCTCTCCTCCCCTCCCCCCACACCCAGAAAAAAAAGAAGATAGTTTTATTACCCCACATTTGACAAAAGGGTTAAGGGGGGGAATCTTTATAGTCAAATCTTGACACTCAAATGATTAGAGACAAACAAACAAGAACAATTTCATGAATTATTTAATTACATGGTGGCATTGTAACAAAGTTCAATTTATGTACGTTGGAGGAAGTGTGAATATTCTAATAATAAAGCATTTATTACTTTATTGTAATTTGTGTGTTTTATCAACAGTTTGTAAAGGTTCTTTTAGCACTAAAGTTCAGATTAACTATCTAAGTTAGATATGTATAAGATGCAGTTGAAACATTCTTTTCGCTTCCCGGTACTAATTTGAAGTACAGAAGTGGGGAAGTTGGCTGCAATTATGAGAAGGAATAAGTTTTGTTGCTTCCTGAGATGGAAATTTAAATAAATTTTACAGAAAATTTTAAAATAGATACTGTTAACGACATTATACAATGAATTCGTAACTAAAAATTAAATACATCATTTATATTCTGTAAATCTCTCTAAATTCAAAAATTTTTGATCAAAAGATTACAATATAGTATCGTAGATCGAATTCACCCAACAATAACGTGAATTTCAGGACATAACCTAACCCATACAGAGTTTGATCATCTATGCTTTTGCATGTTCAACATATTCTTTTCCTACTAACCAATTAATTCCTCTTCTATACTGTGATTATATTCCTCTTACCATCACTACCCACTTTTTTATTTTCAATCGTCATGTTGAACTCATCCTTGCTTCAGTTGGTATTCTACCAGACCTATCTGCTACTACATTTCTTTTTTTGGTTGGTATTCTACTATCTGCTACTACAGCCCTATAAAATTAAATTCTAACAGCCCTATAGTATGTTGTATGCAAAAGCCAAAATGAGTAGAGAGACTTGGATTGATTAAGAGTTTAGACAATAGGAAGTTATTGTAAATCCTCCACAACTTTTTGAAAATTAATTCATAATTGTTTGGTGCACCTTATTTCAATAATAAAAATAGCATGAAGAATAATATAGCTTTGTGCACCAAACTATATTATAATTAAAGAACATCCCCATGTAGCATATTACAATCATTTTAAGATTTTGCAACCATTTCTGCGACAACCAATTTTGTTCAACATTTTAAGCAAAACGTTGAATCCACACAGAAGATTGTAATCAGACCATAATCAAACCGAGGAGTTATGCTCTTCCTCCTCTAATATCCTTGATGCATGAACAGGAATCTAGATGTGTATAAAATTCTTTTATAGTGATGATAATTTAATTAGGAAATGCATGCTAATTAATTTAATTATTATATGTGATGCATATGTTCATAGTTTGTTTAACGAAACCATATTATAAGAGACATATTCCGATAAATAGTGCTAGATTAAACTGAATAAAAATCAAAGAAGGAAATTGGTTTTTTGAATTAAATTTGATTATTGAAAATAATAAAGAATAATAGAGTTGACGAATTCTTTGTTTTATTAATTTTACTTTTGAGTGTTTAATTACTAATTCCATATAAACATTCATACAGACTTTGAGAATGTTTTAGTTGTTAGTCGTTTTTAATTTCTAGTTTTAGGTTTTAGATTATTAGTTTTATTATATTCGTATTTGGTTGTACAATTAGTTTTTTGATAAAATAGTGAATTTTGATTAATTAGATAAATAAAAAATCAAAACCAAAAAAAAATCGGTTATACAACCGATTCGGACTTGATTTTAATTTTTTTACATAAAAAATCCAAAATTTAAAAAATTTTAACCGAATAAACAATAATGGTCCAATGAAAATCCCAAATATGTAAACAATAGCAGGATTTCTAAGATATATATAGAGAGAAAAGGAAATGTGACAAAATCAACAAATGGAAAGCGAAAAAAACTTTGTTCTTCTATGTTTGTTTCACTACTACATAGTATAACGTAAATGGTTACGTGTAACCATTACTTAATGGATTAATACATTACAAAACGTTGAAGAGAAACATTATTTCTGCCCCAAAATTTATCATTCCATTTAATCCGATTACCATATCTGTCTCACACATATTCCAAAAACACGAGATTGATTTCACGATACCATTGTAACACCCGAGTTTTGGGTTGGTCCAACAATTTTTGAGCTAAAACAACGGGTTCAAAATGTTTAAGTCAAGTTCAATGTGTTATAAACAATACAATATCCCCTCCCACTTTCGATGTTTGACGGGACGTCACAATCACCCCTCCTTAAGGTTTTGCGTCATCGCATAACTTAAGCCCAAGTTGGGGCCCAATAACAAATCACATTCAATGCATAGCATAACCCAATACCACTAGCCCAATCTTGGAGAGACCAATAGATTATTGTGTTATGAACTGTCTACACTATTGGTCCTAGGCTGTCTCTTATACACATCTAGATGTGTATAAGAGACAGGTATTGAGATATTCAAGCCTCGTTGTAAACAATCACACACACTTTAGGGTAATCTGATACTTACGTTCCACTTTCGTTATGGGACGGGCGTCACAACATTGCTTTTAAAAAAAAAAAAAAACACACACTTTTTCATGATTTTCTTGTTGTTCAAAAATTAATTATCAAGTCAAGACCAGATATATAGATTTCACTGGCCAGTTGAATTAACTGTTTAATTAACGCTTTGCATGCAGTAGTACTTCATGAAATAAGAGACAGTATTAGATTTTGAAAGTACAATAAAGTTCGTATAAGAGACAGCTAATATGTACCCAAGAAAGTTAATTTAACTTGTCTACATCTCTCTCAGGATAAATTTTCTTTCTTGGGTACATATTAGTGTTGTTGATACTTGCAGCAAATTTCATGCAAAATCTTCCACAAGCTCGCCACTTGCTTATGTTGAGACAAAGAAACTTAATTAGTCTAGTTCTTAACTGCTTATCAAAAATTATTAGGTGTTTTTTTAAGTTTAAAAAAAAAAATCACTTTTAGAAAAACAAGAGTAGAGTTGCTTTTGGAAATAACTTTTAACTTATCTAAATAAGAAAAACAAAATATTTTTTATTTTTTGACCACAAATTCTTTAAAAAAAGTGATTTTTTTTTAATTTCAAAAAAGATATAAATAATTTTTAAAAATTGTTGTAGAACAAACCCTTAAGATCCCACTCATTTTAAATTTTTCACACAGTCCAACCTGAAATGGTATTAATAATTCGAACTCCAAACCACTTAGATTTCATATTTTTTATTAGTGATAGAGTTAGAATTAGTTTCATGAAGGTTGGACTTAGAAAATTTTAAAAATTTGTGCAGTATAATATAATACATTTTTAAATTTTATAAAGTAAAATTTTAAAAGTTGTGAGTATTAATGCCACATGGAAATTGTGGAATTGCCTATATATCTATATACAATGATTGTAAGTATATAATTTTGCAAAAGAACTTGGAGAAGTTATAATCTATGAAAAATTCCACTATCATTTTAAGAAACTATCCTGTTATTTTTTTTTTAAATTTATATAATATAATATCATATGTTTTAAAAATTAAGAAACTATTTACTGCCAAACTTATTGATGCGACCAATGATAAACTGCCACGTAAAAACTTTGACGATTAAATATATAATAACACTAGCAAAGGAATAAAAAACTAGAAGGTATGCATAATTTTAAATCAAGGGTGCATGCAATCTATATATCATTGGTGGCAGGGACGAAGCCACATTGGCTCGATGGTGAATTTTTGGCCCCCTCAATTTTTTGAGTATTGTCCCTTAAAAGTTTCTAAAAAAGATTACAAATTAAACATATGAAGATTTTAATTTTAATTTTTTATTTTACATTTGCTCCCCTGAATTCTTTGTAAATTTCCTTTTTTCTTTACATTAGTCCAAAATTTTAAAATTCTCTAGATGTGTATAAGAGACTTTCTAGGGAAATCAAATGTTTACCATATTCCGCAAAACAATTGAAAAAATAATTAATATAGAAATAAGAAAATTTTAAAAATTTATCAAGTTAAATACGACAAGATAATTATATATTATCATTGACCCGTACATATCAAATGTTAACCATATTCCACAAAACTAAAAAACATTAATGAAATTTGTAAATTTGTAAATACGACAAGATAATTTTACATTATCATTGATCCGTACATACTAAAGCGGTGCAACCGCTTTAGCGGACTCACATCTAAGTTTAACGTACTGTAACGTATCATGGATTTATCCATTTTAGAATTTTCGACACTGAGGATATGATCTGTAAAAAAAATTTCATTTTTCTTCTTTCAGTAAAAATGTTTCAAGAGGTTAACAAGTCTTCCTCATTTATTTTAGCTTTGAAACAAAAGAATAAAGACTGAATGAATGCATCCAAAATAAATAGGAGTTTCGGTAATAAGATTTGTTAATTGGTAAGTAGTAGATAAAAAGTTATTACAAACTTCGAACCAACGAGTCATTAATTCAAGCCCCAAGAATCAGGAAACAAAATGAGTACGAACGCTAGTGGTGTCCATTACCCAACTGGAGAAACAGGTATGTTGTTTTTTGTATATCCCAATTCATCATAGTTTTCCTTGATTTTTTTTTTTTTTTTCAATCATAGTTTTTCTTGATGAATTCCAATCTTTTTAATCTGGAGTACAATAACACGTGTTTTAAAACTTTATACTTTACAAATCGATTTAAAATTGTAAAAATGATTTCCTCAACAAAAATATAAAATTTGGCTATCCAAATTGTGGGTGATAATGGATAAATAGCTCTATTTAAGTGTCTTTCAATGGTGTTTGGTTTCTAAAATGTTTTTTTAGACACAAATAAATGAACTAGTTTAGTTTAGAGGCTAATTTCGCAACAACCAAGACCGTAATAGTTACTAATTTAAAACCTTATTCGCGGCAATATATTGAAAGTTGTTTAAACTTTATTTATAAAATTCTTGGCAAAAATTGAAAAAATATTTTTTTTTCATGTTTACAAAAATTGAAAACTATTTTTAAATATAAACTTTATGCAAGGCCTTAATCCATTATGAAATCATATTCTTTGAGGAGTTGGGAATTTGTTAATGTCTCGTTTTATGGGCCAATTACTTTAAATGTGATTTTTTTTTTTTCAAATTGATCGCACATTTGTGATGACTTGTTGGCCAATTCTAAAACTGTGACTATGGTATTTTCTATGCTAAAGTGTGCACTAATATGAGAAATCACTTTAAAAGGGTATTAATACATTCAATCTTGATCTTTAAAAATATAATTCGCACGTGCGAAATCACATTTAAAAAATAAATTTATTAAACAAAGTGACAATGATTTCTCATTGCTTAATTTTGTGAAATCAAGAGATTTCTCATTTTACTTTCCAAGTAAGAAATCAGTGTAACTTTATTTTACTTTTAAATAACAGGATACATTTTAGGATTGAATGTATTAATACCCCTCTAATATATTCTCAGTTGTACTTTTCCCCTCTAACTATTTCTGGAGGTACTTAACCCTTTACTTGCATGACATTTATGGACAAAAGTGCCTCTACTATCTTTCTTATTTTTTTTCTTTGTTTATTTGTCCTAATTTTCCTTTCTTCTTATTCCTTTTTTATTTTTTTTTTCTTTTTCTCCATTCTCTCATGTGCTATCTGTATTTCCCTTTGTTATGATTATTTGTATAGTTTTTTCACTTATTCTTTTATTTTCTTGTAGTCTTTTTATTTTAATTTGTTAATATCACAATAGTTCCATATTGTAAAAGAGTAACACATGTTACCCACGTATAAAGTGTTTTTAACGTCGCAGTTAAATTATAAACAATTTAGAACTCACATTAAATCAACTTTTAATATTAACAACAACAACAATTACTCGAGTGTCGGGACAATTGTTCATTGAAATAAAAATTCACACCATACTCCTCATCTTGTAAATCTATTTTTGCATAATAAATGCGTGATGTAACATTTTTGTGAGTGCCAAATGAGTTTCGCATCACTGATTTGCATTCCCAAAGTGAGAAAGAAAAAATGTGAAATTACTGTCACTTTGCTCAATACATTTATTCTTTTTTTAAAAAATAATTTCACACATTAAAAAAGTCGATCATATTATAAAATCGTATGCCACTCATTGATGCGCGCACAAGAGACAGATAAATTGCGAAAGAATAGTTCGCTTTAATCTCACAACCTGGCTGCGTGACACCTGCATGCATACACATCTAGAACACATCACATAGATGTGTATAAGAGACAGGAAAGAACATACTGAGTCCAAGTGCATAAAGTTGTAAATTAGTCTAACCTTCTTTATATTGCGTTGAGTTAAATTTTCTGCATTTAACCCACGTGCACTTCAGTTATGTTTTATCCCTCTCAATTTATTTAATAAACACTTTACTTCTTTATTCTTAACTTTTTTTTTTTTGTTATATTCACAACAGGTCTCTTATACACATCTAGATGTGTATAAGAGACAGGTATACAAGAATATATTTTTTATTTTTTTTTACAAATTATTTTAAAATTTATAGTTAATTTACCCCTTAATTATACACATCTAGATGTGTATAAGAGACATTTAGTATTAAGCAAGAGTAGTAACTACTCACGTGTTTATAAATAATTTATAGAATAAATAAATTTTTTAATACAAACAACATATATTTTAATAATAAACTATGGATTTTGTGAGTACTTACTAATGCTATAATTAACAAATAAATAAACTTTTAGTATAAAAAGATAAATAATTTGTAAAAAAAAATAAAAAATATAGCCTATGTATACAAACAAAAGTATGACACGCGTAAACAAAATGGTTTTAGAGAAGTAGCTAGCAAGGCTAGGCACTTAAAACCCTTGTATTAGATAGTTGTAATATTTTCTTCTTGTATTTTCCGATATTACACCAAAATAAAATGTTGTATATGTTTTTCATTCTACAATTTTATTGATTAGGAGACAAATCCTTGTTATAATAAAAAGTTTGTTTGTAACTATTAATCATATTGTTAATAGTTAATCATAAACTTTCTATTATAACAAGGTATAGTTATTGTATTAAAATATGATTAATTTATAAATTAAATTGTTTAGACACATGTTAAAAGTTAGAACTTTAATTAATTAATTATTATACACAATCTAGATGTGTTTAAGAGTAGCAAGGGTCAAGACAAGCCTAGATGTGTATGTAGCACAAAGGTCTGGCGTTGTCTCGATACAAGTCTCAACTTCTTGTACAAAGAAAAACAATAATAATTAAAATAATAGGGTAATTTTGTCCCAAAACATAAAAAAAGAGGTAAATTACTTATTAAATAAGTTGAGGAGCAAGTGCAACTGGGTACGAGTTTAAGGATTTTCTACATTTAACCCTCTTGCAATTTGCAACTCAACTTGCTATGCAAGCTAAAATAGACCCTTTTAACTTTGAATTGGAAATGGAGTAAATTGATATGGTTTTGGTTTTGCAAATAATAAAGGTGGCAGAGATAGAGGCCGAACTCCAAAAACAAAGAGAAGCAAGGACAATATACAAGACGAAACTGGAAAGAACACAAGATTATCTAAGGAAATGCCTTCAAATTGCAAAAGACAACGGTTTCTTGGACACTATAACTGGCAATGCCAAACACAAACAGCAAGAATCTGAATCCCTATTATCAACAGCACTATCAGTCCCTCAGGACCATTTTCCACAATACTGAAACCCCATTCAGATTCGTTCCTCCCTGTCCTTGTTGATCAACACAAAATTTCTAAGATGGTACTTCGAGCCTAATGCGGTTAGAACATCGTATGGCCCGTGCTCTTTTGTATTAGGATAACACAGCACTAAATGCGGCTTTGGGTAATCTATTAAACATTTATGCAACACCATCTAAAAGGATGATACTCGTTTCTCATTTAATATTTATTTAGAAGAAAAATAAAAAGATTACATATGATAATTTTTCAATAAATTAGAAACTCCTTTCATTGAAAGTTTACTTTGATGCGTAATACATATAAGGAAAGGCTCGAATCAAGTTTCGGAAGAGGAGTTCACTATTAAAAACACACAAATTAGGCTCACTTGATCTTGCCCTTTTTGATACACCTTCCGAGGCAATTTTCACTATCTATTGATAGTTGTATACCCCTCCTTATTGTTGTAACCAAATCAGGCTCGATAATAGACCAAGTTAGATGGGAATCGTCTCTACAAAGCTTGTTTTATTTAGAGAGGCTGTGCTTAGTCTCATATGTTCCCCGAAGAGATCAATACAAGATTCGGACATAGTTTCTTTTAGAAACCGATCCATATGCTAAGGAGGGGACTAGACATCTAGATTATCTAAGAGACAAGCGATTTCAAACATCACTTATGATAATACAAACATGGGACTGAAAATGCTATTAAAATCAATAATAAGTATTCATTTCCCTAGTATAGCGTTGCCTTCTTCAATCCTATATGCCTACTTCCTTGAGCCATAGAGTTGCTCAAGGGGAGAGTTACTCCCNTAGGCAAATGTCAAATTGCAGCTTTCTTTATCAAAGGAGATGAATATTGAGACAAAAGTAAGCAACTTAACCCACCTAGTCCTGCCTTTAGAAAGGAATGCAGGAGAAGATTGGAGGTCTGCTTTATTTTTTTTTTTTTAAATAGAGCTTTTCAAAAAAAAAAAAAAAAACCGTAGCTGTCTCTTATACACATCTAGATGTGTATAAGAGACAGGTTTAATCGTAATCAATCCCTTTCTTAATACCCTTATTCTTCCTTCATCCAAAACTGCCAACTTGGACTAGTATGAGACAGCTAGGTGGGTAAAGTGTAACTGAGAAGTTTACACTTTAGTAGTATAAGAGACAGCTGTGTTCTACTAGTAGGTTTTTTTTTTTTTTTTTTGAAAAGCTCTATTTATTTTTGTGTGGATGGTAAGCAGACCTATATTTCTAAAGATTGGGATGACTCGATGTCCGTCAATCGTGTGAAAACACTTCCCGATATCAAATTCCAAAAATCAATGAGAGATTTCCGCAGTCTTCTTTGATCCATCTTAGGACCAAGTGGCACAGCTGCCATTTTGTACAACCAAAGAATTCATACAGACTCCTTTCAAAATTTATTTCTTACTCTTAAATTTTAAATTGATTTCACTCCTTAGTTTTAGACATCTATTTGTTAAAATAAAACTTCTGTCTCTAACTTTAAAAATTATAGTATCTATAATACTACTACTCTTGCTCAGAATAGGAAGACAGTACATGTCAGTGTAACATTCAAAAATATCTCTTATAGCCGACTAGACATCTCGATAAGAGACATTCTAATAGACTAAATTCAAATTGATTATTTTGTTCAAGATGTGTATGAAAGGAAACTAGTTTTGGGTTCTTCTGCTGCTTTTTCCCTTTAGTCTTTGGTAAATGTGAGGGGCTTGTCTTGACCCTCCAGACCACGGTTGGATAGTGACAGAATTCTCGAGTACAACTCTCATAACTTGATTAATTACATGGTTCTGGAAGCAGAAGAAAAGAAAGAACAGTTCCCCTTCAGTCCCTCGAACAGAGGATGGAAAAGGCATTGCAGATTGCTCAAAGCAATGCAACAATATCTTTATCAGCAGAAGCCTGCAAATGTTATTCATCGTGATTTGAAGCCTGGTAACATATTTCTTGATGATGACATGCATGTCGGGATTGCCGACTTCGGCCATGTTCGATTCTTGAATCACGGCGAAATGGCACAAACCGGAGATACAGGCGAGCAATAGCCTCCTTTCAATATACACGGAATCAAATGATTATATATAATTAGACTTAATTAAACCAGTGTTGCACGATACTCAGATAGCTGCTGTACACCATACAGATACGGATCCCAAGTACGGTAATAAATTTAGGGAGGTAGTTTTAGTTTTTACGCATTTTCCAGTTCGTGATAGGTGTATTATTCTTATAGTGCTGTGCAGGATTAGAAAATAAAATGGGTATATGCTTGATTCCTTCTAAGTTGTTATGTAACAAATAATGTAAGCATTACTTAATTATACTAGTAAAATTTTAGTTACATTAGAATTTTAGGTATACTTTTTGTCTGTCCAGAGATTGATTTCAAAACACTATTATGTTAGTTTTCAAAACACTATTATGTTAGTTTTGGTACGTGAATTTATCGTGTTTCGCTATGCACGTACTAATACGAAAATTTAAAGAGAGGAAGGGCGAATGATATGAACTTATATACTTATAAACATCAGAATTTTTGGTAAATAACCAACTAATGATTGACTCTTTATTTTCGATGTGATTATGTTTACAGTACTCAATGTTGCTAAATCACTTCCCAATTAAACCAAGTTTTTGTTAAAATCAAGACAATTTAATTATTCTATTTTCAAATGGGTATTTTCTTTTCTTTGTTGCATGTTCATGAAAAATCATCTTGCTTCTTTGTGCTTGACAGATGGCCGTGGAAGTGGCGAACAATGGACTGAGACCGGCACTTACGATCGAAGCGTGATTGAAATTGTACAAAATTCATGGGATGAAGATGCTGCTATTAGACCCTCTGTCGCAACCATAATTTGCATCCTCAAAAATATTACAAAGATATTATTGGATAATCATTAATAATTAAAATAAATTTTAGATACTCTTTGTAATTCTTTCTTACAAAAAAAAAACAACATAAATTTTGGTTATTGAGTTCTTAAGAAAATTTAGTATTTGGCCATGATCGTCTTCTGTATGCAATGGTGATAATTAAGAATTAAGAAAATGGAAATCACGGAATCATTTATTGACTTTGAAAACTTGTAAAAAACGTAATATTGTACTCTATAAGTTTTCAAATCTCATACAGAATATTAGGGAAGAATGTTAAATTTCCAAAGGAAAAAAAATTAAGATTATTACTGTATCTCAAAAGAGATCCATGCTATTGAAGTAACAGGTCTTGACAACATTTTACAGCAATAAAGTTCATGCATGCAAGGATGATTATGTCCAATTAATCCTCGAGTCTTTAATGGCCTAAAATTTGATATAATTGCAGATCCTACCACTTATAAGGCTTAAAAAATCTATGATTTTATTACAGTTTTATGTACTTCCTTCCTTGATTACGATTAAACTAATTAGGCTACCTTAGTTACCTAAAAGAGATTTATATTTATAGCCACCTATCATTTATTGATCGTACTAATTAATGTAGGGTTTGTCTACTGAGTACCTTTTCAAACACTAGTTAAGTAGGCCCTAAATGTTAGTAAATTTTTTATCTTTTAAAGAAAAAGTAAAAATTAAATTGAATTTATAACTAACTAAAATGGAGCCAACAAATATTAGTACGTACACTATAAATGAAACACACTAACATTCTGAGTATTTATTGACTTATAAAAGTAAAAAAAAAAAACTTAAAATGGCCAATAATTTAGTTTAAATATCGTCAACAAGCAGCCTTCAGCCAACGCTTGTTTTCCTTGTGCCAATTAGGGACAGTCTACTGTCTACATGTGAGGCTGTCTTGCTTGCTTACTTAAAACATCTCGGAATCCCTGAATTTGCATCCTCTGCATTTAGTTTTCCTATTTTATTATTCATTTACCTATATCTAAATAATTAAACTTAAAAATATAATTGAAAATATCATTAATTTTACCTCATTAAGTAGATTTTTATATCTAAAAATCAATTCATTCGAAAAATTTGTGTATAAGTGTATAAGAGAATGGTATAAAAATTTCTAATTTTAATTATAAAGTAATTTAATCAAACTGTAAAATATCGTTATTTATTTATGATTTTTTGCAAGACATTTATATATAATATGATTTAAATTATAAACATTTTTTATTTTTAAAAAAATTATATCTTTTAAAAATTATTTTTTAAGAGTAAATCGATGAATCTCCATTTACCTATAAATAGAAAGGATCCTTGTTGCTTGGAAATTCCTTAAGTGGACCTGAATTATTGGTTCCATAAATTAAATGCAAAATTTCACATATCTCCTTGAGGTTTGGCATAATTATAGCTACCTCTAATGTAACTTTCAATAATTACACTTTATACTCTTAGTTGTGTGAAAAAACTGTAATAACTTTGCAATATAATTGAATCAGATTTGTATAATTCTGTACAAAGAAAAGTTACATATCTATTCTGAAACTAGTTTTCTTTTCTCTTCTTTTTCCAATCTAGAAGCAGAAGGCCATTACTTCTCCATCTTTCCATCTCATTCCTCTATCGCTCCATTTTTCCACTACGGTATCTCTTTCCCCAGAGATTAAATGATTTAATATTTGCTTTGAAAGTTTTTTTTGTTTGTTTTAAAATAAAATAGGGGTATTTTGTATATTCCATTGGTTTCTTTTGCTTAGATCAACAAATTGGGTTCTTTCGTTACCGAAAATATTAAAATAGGGGAGGTAAGTGTAATTTTTCATACTTAGGTGAGTGGAGTTCCTGTAATCATACTAAACTTCAGAGGAGGAATGCAAAATTAACCCTTAATTAATGGAGCAAATGGATATATCCTTTTTCTTTTTCCATAGTATTTCATTTTTTAGAAAAGCAAAATTTTTGATGAATCGAAAGTGACCTCTGATCACAAAAGTAATAAAATATTCAGGTCACTTTAGAAAAATCTCACCCTTTTTGGCTTTTTCATTGTTCTGTACGTCACTTTTGTAAGTTTTGCATGTATTGTGATGTTTTTGATCAATTGTCGAGAACGGGGTCAGTTTAGACTGTCGTTGGCTGGCTTGACCTCAATAAATTATCTGAGTTAAAATTGATGCCAAATTTTGGATGCAAGCTTAAATATAAGCTTACTGTTAAACTTATGGTAGGTTGTGAATTGACCTTAATGTTAAATTTAATTTTTAAGGTTATTTGAGTTGGATAGTACTACTAGTACATTTACTTGGCCATTACTAATGTATCTGATACAATTATAATATATGGCAGTTAACTTTAAATATAAATTTTTAATCGAATTTTGTTTTTATTTTTACGAATGTAATGACACGTGAATAATTTTGTCATTATATATTCTTTTGTAAATGTAATGATTTATGAATTATATTATCCAATGAATAAGTAAATTTTAAATGCAACCAAGAAATTGATGCAGCCGTTGATATATTATATATTCATGCTACTAGTGACAGAAAGCTTGACAAACATATTATGTTCTTGTATGAATCAAACTAAACCCTCGAGGGTTTGTTTGATTCATGGAAATATTTAGAGTTGGATAAGCATTTTACATATCATGTTATTTAATTAACTCAATCTCTTTCATACTAATATTTAATTAAATTCAAGCCCTAGTCTGTGTAATTTCAATTTTAACCAAACTTGTCAAGCCCTAGTGTAAATAACCCGATCAATCTATAAGTAATTCTATTCCGTCTCCCCTAGTGAACTACATAATCTCTCATATTTAGGAGTGTAATTAACGAGATTTCAGACTTGACTTTATATGCCTCAAAATAAAAATAAAAATAAATAAAATGTAAAATGATACTACTCCTCCACTAAACTAGTAAATTAATTGTTTATCACGTATTAATTGTTATTTTCAATTTAAACGTAGCTAGCGACGAATCATATAAAAGTATGGAGAGAAGGGAGAGAGTAATTTTTGAAAGAGAGAGTGTGTTGTATTTGATTTAGTACGAATAAATTGAGATCTTTATAATTGATGGATAAATTCTTATTTATAGGTGTTTGATCATTGATTTATACAGTATGTGTGTATAAGAGACAAGATGTGGTGATAACAATAAATTATATTAAACTAGTCACGTGTTAATACATTATTAGATATATTCATTTATGCATCAATCACCTAGCTACCTTAAGGGCCGCCGGATGCGTTGTTTTCCCCAAATCCAAGCAGAGACAACTATAATGGTTGGCCGCGATTTACACATGTAAAATGAGGGTTTTGGTAACTAATTTATAATCAAACTTTCAAACCAAACCATTAGTCAGACGGACCAGCGACTAATTAAGCTCACTTATTCATGTACAAAACATTTATGAAATCTTTAATTTATACTCATATATCCTTTGATTTGCTTGATAGGTACCATATAGCAACACACTAACACCACAATAAAAAATTAGTAGCTTCATTATTTTAAAAGATGTTTGTTTATATTCGAAAATTAAAATAAGATATTAGTTTAATATCTGTCTCTTATACACATTTTTTTTTGTTTAATTTCAATAAGGAATGAATTTTATTATATTGATAAGTTAATAAATTTGAAACCTAATGAAAGTAGGTATTTTCTAATATTTTTATTCTCATGAAATAATTCTCATAATGATTAACCAAATAATATTTATAAATATATTGACTTTGATTTTCCTTTTTTCTTCTCATACCCATAAATTAAAAGTTGTCTTTTGTTTGATAACTTGGGATATTAAAAAAAGTGTTATCTTCAATTTGCATGGAGTTTTTAGTTTATTATTGGATAGTAAAGCAGGAGTGGCCTTCTGCTTTATAGATATGTAATCGAACGATTAAGCAGTTTATATTACTTGTCAATATAGAGAAGTTCTTTAGTCGTTACATCAGGAGACTGATGCACGACTACAAAGAAAGGAAAAAAATTAATTTCCAATCATAAGTCTTTTTAGTTTCAAACTAAACTACTTATGATTGGATATTAATCTATTTGTTAGGAAAGTAAGGATATTATCGTCCGTAACCTTTCATCAAATTACATTATATAAATATTTATCTTTCATTCATAAATTTTAGGTATGATATCATTGCTTTATTTTTAAACACTTAATCGTTAAAATAAAAAATTTTCTAATAAAATTATAATTAGTGTCTGCGATTTTTGTGACAAATAATAAATACGAAGTATATGCAGGGCTATCAAGTTTGTATATGAAAAATCTGAGAGGAAGAAAATATACTTATAATTAAAAAAAATAAACAATTATTTTCATTTGGAACGAAGAGATTAACCAACAACGGTTCTACTTGTGCTTTACTATGCGTGAAGAGTACGTATGAACATGTTCTTTGGTCAATAAAATTACCAGCACTCTAGAACTCATGAAGCAGCTGCAAAAACCTTCTTCTTTTTTTTTTCTTTTTTTTTTAATTTATGATCTTCCATCAGATTTAATACATGTCTCTTATAAACATACTATATAATTAAAAACTTGTTTATCAGATTTTAGTGCTATTATTTTATATTGCAAAAAATTTTATTTTATATTCTGTATCACCTTATGTTGTATTATTTATCAAATTATCAAAAATTTTATAGAATAATTTTAATAAAATACTTTTAAAAATTTATTTAAAAATATAATAAAAAAGTGAAATAGAATATAAAACAAAAATTGTATATGTAGGATCAGGTTGTCGAATTTATAGTAGTATTTTGTCTTATTGTGACAAACTTCACCACCAAAATAAATATAATTGTATCAACCCTTATATTTTCTTTTCTTTCTCGATATAAGGGTTGATAACAATTAAATTTATTTTTGGTGAAGTTTGATTAAATTACCAAAACTTTCTTATAATTTTGTAAATTATGAAACTTTTTTGAATGTTCAAATATTTAATAATTGTCTCATTGCCGTTATTTGCGGTTAAAAACTAATGTCTCAGCAACAAAAGTTTTAAAATTTCCAAAGTATCCTTGGACTAATTATGGCCTTATTAAATAAAATTCTCCAACCTCAACTTTGAAACTGTTGAGTTCACATACAAATTGGACCAATGTCAGCTTTGTGAACTTCAGTCCGAAAGTGGCCTTGATTTAAAACAAATACTATATATCACAATAGCAAAATACTACTATAAATTCGATTTTTGATCCTACATATAAATCTGCGGTCAAGATTAAATCTTATAAAATCTTGCCTACATCAATTTATGTCATAAATTCCATAACATTTAATCTATATTACAAAATTTACAAGTAGGATCAAAAACCAAATCTATTTAAGTATTTCCCATCACAATACGCTGACTCAACTTCCTAGTTAGATTATGCAATGTCAAATTTGTGAATCGAAGTACGAAATTACTAATATGATCCCATGTAAATTGGCCAATAAAGTTACAAGATTTAAAGTGGCATATTTCTTTCTTTTATTTTTTATTTTTTATTTTTGTATTTCTAGTGTTTTTTTTTCTTGCGGTTTATTTTTTTTTAGGTAGTGTTCTTTTCTTGGTTTCTTAGGGTTTATGGGAGGTTTCGAGATTAGGGAATGGGGAGAAGGTAGATTATAGATAGGTAATGGTGTCAGAGTAAATTTGAGATGTTGAAAAAATAAATTTAAAAAAAAGGAGAGAAATTAAAAGAGAAGGGATATAGTTGGTGGTGGATGCCGAGTAATGGTTCTTGCCTCTTGGTAAAGAAAATGACCAATTTACTAAATAATTTTTATTTGAAGAATAAATTAACAAAAAATAAAACTATTGGGTTATTTTTAAAATATGAATAGTTGAGAGACTAACTAAGCTATATGAACTAAGGATAATTTAGTGTTTCCAACAAGTCTGTTAACAACTAAACTCACCCACTGAAAATGCAACCAGTTGTAGTTGTAAAGTTTTTCTCTCTCTAAACAAAACAAAAATTAGAAAGTTCTACACAAACAAAACCCCCAAAACCCCAACAAAAAGAAACATAAAGTCCTATAAACTATAAAGTACATTAATAACTCTGCTGCCACAACACAAGTCTTACTCTTCTTCTTCCCCCAACTCCTTTTTTCTGTTTCTTTTTTCATCTTTCTTGTTTTATATTGCAACTTGTACTAGTTTGAGAAGCTTAATAAATCTTTAACAAACTTCACACTTGTCCCTTTGAACTGCCACCATTTGATCCTCTATTTCCACAAATGAACTGAATCTCTACACCATTGCATATCTTGGGCTCTCCAGGCATGTTATTTTTAGCCATCTTTTTTTTTTTCCCCTTTTTTCTTTCTGATAAGTAAGTAATAACATTTTCTGTTTTCATATGTCTTTCTCTCTTTGTTTAGTATGTCGTTTAATATTATGCTATTTGTATTGTGGATTTAGGAGTGTATCCAAACATACAGTTTTCTATGTATTTTATGAAGTGGGACAAGTTTAGTAGGTAAAAAGTTTGGATTTTTATATGTTCAAATGCTATCTGCTGTATTGTTTTTCAAGATTCAGTTGGATTATTTATTCTTGGCATTAAATGTCAACTGGGTTCTTCCTATTTTTTAAAAGATCAAATAAAAACTTAATTTTTGAACAAAAAAAAAAAAATAAAGTGTTGCTTTACAGCAATGTTTATAGTCTGTAAATATTTACATCCTGCTGCTGATGAATGAAGGGAAACATGATTATATCTTAGGGTGATTTTCTGTGGTATTTGATTTGTCAGGGGAACAAATAAATGGATGCAAATACTAAGCAGAGTGGGGAAATAAGCATGACAGAAAACAAGAAAACATCTGGTGAAGTGGTTGTTTTGATCTCTGGGGATGAAAAAGATGCAAAGAGTTCACATCCAGCTGCTTCACATTTGGGAGTATCGGTTGGTTCTCCTTCAGGTGCACAAAAATCAGTGCCTGTGAGTTTTTCTTCGCCTGAAGCTGTTAGGTATAGTCCGACCGCCAATAAGCCCCCTAAAATTCCCACCGGTATACTCACTAGGAGAAAATCACTTGCAAGGTCTGTGTTTTCAAAACCGAAATCAAGATTCGGTGAACAATCTGTCCCTTTTGATAGTAACATGTTTGATGAGAATAGTTCTATAATTCAAGAGCAGGTCGAACCGGGTTCTAATTCACCTTATGGAAATTTAAGTCTAACCAGCCTTCGCCTAATAGTAAAATGGGTTCTAGTAATGCTACCGCATTGAAAGAAACGATTAGGAGTGTATAATAACCCCCAAGACGCCATTGATGGCATCACCTGGTGCTTTTGGAGGAATGGACGAGGGTGAGGAGATTTATAAGAAAGTGAGTAGTCGGAACAAATTGAGATATGACAGAGTTAAATGCAAGGTTTTGATTGAATGGTTTGTGTTTGCGTGCATTTTGGGATGTTTTATTGCTAGCTTGACCGTTCATAAGTTGCGACACTGGACTATTTGGAGGCTGGAGATTTGGAAGTGGTGTGCTCTTGTGATGGTGACTTTTAGTGGCTTGTTATTTACTAAGTGGCTTCAGCAAAAATAGTGTTGTTGTTATCAACCAGGAATGATGTCGAGCGATCACGCCTTGCCACTAAGATTTTGGATGATGTCACTTGGACGATTGTAACTTTCCTCATTGGGGCAATCCTGTGGCTGTTGAAGACTCTGCTGCTAAAGATTTTGGCATCTTCTTTTCATGTCAATGCATTCTTTGACAGGATCCAGGAATCAGTCTTCCATCAGTACATCTTACTAACGCTATCTGGGCCTCCAGTTATGGATTCAGCTGAATTGCTTGGCAGAACAAATAGTACCGTAAGTCAATTTAGCTTCCGGAGAACAAAAATAGGGAAAGATGGAATTTAGTCTAAGGAGAAATCAGTCTATTGATATAAATAAGCTTCATCAGATGAAACGGGAAAAGGTCTCGGCTTGGACCATGAAGATGTTAGTGGATGTGATATCTAATTCAGGTCTAACGACTATCTAGTTTTTTTATTTTCCTTGCCTTCTCCCACATAAACAGAACCACTAAAAAATAAAAGAAAGAAGATATGTCACTTATACATCTGCAATTAGAGCAGCCTATCACATTTTCAGAAATGTTGCTCAGCCTGGTTCCAAGTGAGAAATGTTTTTTTTTCCATAAATAATTGCTTTCAATCTGTCTGTCTTTTCATTTTCACTGTGAAACAAATTTTTGTCTTGGACACTAGTAGCTAAGAATGCTAATTCTTGCAGGTACATTGATGAGATGGACCTAAGGAGATTCATGATTAAAGAAGAGGTGGATATTGTCTTACCAATGATAGATGTGACTGAGACTGGACATATTGACAGGAAAGCTTTGACAGACTGGGTGGTATGTAGGGCCTTTCTCCAATCTTGTAGGAAAATATATTCATTTATACTCATTTATGATTTCTCTTGATTGTTACACTTTTTGATTAAAAACAAATGCACGTAAAAGTTTTAAAACCATATGGTGCTATTTAAGGAAATTAAACAGTGGATGCAATCTGAATGTCTTTTCAAATGCTCCACTGTTTTTCCAGTGTCATTTCAGCAACCATATCCTTTTTTTAATAGAGACAATACAATGAAAATTTAAGCCCCAAGTAAGAAAACATGTATCAGTCTAATTAGATTTCCTAAACAGAAAAGGTTAAAAAAAGGTGATGGAATCCTGACTTAATTAATTCAGCAACTTCAAGTTGTCATACTAGTAGTGTAGTAAAAACTTTTTCCTGATCATAATGATTGCTTAGGAATAAGAGACTGTCTCCCCTGTTCTCAGACACACGCACAAACATGCATTCTGTTCTGACTTCTCTTTTTTCTGCAAAATGTACAAGTGAAAGTTTATAATGGCCGTAAAGCCTTGGTGCATGCTTTAAATGACACTAAAACAGCTGTAAAGCAATTGGACAAGCTTGTTACCGCAATCTTAATTATCATAATAATTATCATATGGCTTCTTTTGGTGGAAATAGCGACAACCAAAGTGCTTCTCTTTCTGTCATCACAGCTTGTGGTGGCGGCTTTTATGTTTGGATCGTAACACTTGCAAGACTATATTTGAAGCTATTATATTTGTGTTTGTAATGCATCCTTTTGATGTGGGTGATCGTTGTGTTGTTGATGGTGTCCAGGTAACGTTGATGATCTATTTAGTTTTCTCTGACAGTCTGATTGTGAGCTCTTTATGAATGCTTTTTCTCATCTTATACTTCTACAGTTAATAGTTGAGGAGATGAATATCTTAACAACGGTCTTTCTTCGATTCGACAACGAAAAGATATACTATCCAAATTCAGTTTTGGCTACCAAGCCAATAAGCAATTTCTACAGAAGTCCCGATATGGGTGATTCCCTCGAGTTCTATATTGATTTCAAAACACCACTCGAACTAATAGGGACTTTAAAAGAAAAAATAAACATCAAACGCATAAGCACAACTAGCTCTTCAGAAACTTTATACACATCCTTCATCCCATTGTTGTGGCAACATTTGATTTTGAATTATGCTTTATGTGAAATTTGGAATTCTATTCCAATTAGATTCAAAAGTAGAGACCAATTTGTCATGTTCTCCCCCTATTGTTTCACCCCTCTCATTCACCTAAATAATGCACCAGGAAAAAGTTTTAAATGTCTTATCCAGAGTGTTTGACTAAAAATATACAAATTGGTCCTCTGAAATTTAATGTTTTCCTTCTCAATAAGAATGTTGTTTTGCTTATGGCAGCGTTAGGCCTATTACTTGTTTACTCCACTGATGGTTATTTATAACACAATAAGTAGATGTGTATAAGAGACAGGGCATATGTGTGTGTGTGTGTGTGTGCTGTTTGGATATTAGTAATATTGGTAGAGTGCATGAATAAGACACTAAAAGATGCTTGCAACCTAGCTGGGAGAAGGCAAGGAAAATAAAAAAACAAGATTAGTGGCATACAAGCTATCAGTTCAATTGGCTCGTGTCAAATGGCGTTGCCTTTTAGATTAGACAAGTATTTTAGGTTCGAGTCTCACAACTAGACACAAATGAATTAGGAGTAATTTGACAAGGTTGAGTTGTGGATGGGGTGGTAATTTAATAGGAATCTTTATCAGACTTTGACTGGGCAGGAAGGAGTTGCAAATTTTTAGCATGTGGTAACACGTCTCCAGTAGGCATTCGAGTTATCAAAAGATGGGTGTAGAAGCTATTAGTCACGATATGTTACAAGATAAGCATTCTATGAGATACCTCTCCTAATAGAATTAGTAACACTTTGAAACATGGAATACAGATATCTCAATGATAAGCTCTAAATATGATGAACATGTTTAAAAGCGAGTCTTTTATTCTTGATTAAGATACCACACACACACACACACACACACATATATATATATTTTTTGCTGAAGTCCGGACAAAAGTTCACCTGATGCAGCCATAACAGGAGACACAACATACTGAATACTTGATAATAACCAAGCCAAGTTAAACCTGGTTTTGAGAGCCAAAGATCTGGAGATTATTATTGCCTGAACATATCTGTTATTTGTGCCCTAATTCTGTTATTTATTTTGAATGCTCAGATATTTGGAGAAAAATCCTTCATATTGGCATCCGAATCACAATGTGGTGGTGAAGGAGATTGAGAATGTGAACAAGATAAAGATGGCTGCTTTTTTTAACCATATCATTAATTTTCGTTACTGGGGAGAAGAACAGGCGAAGATCTGAATTCGTTCTGGAGATGAAGAGAATTTTTGAAGAGCTGAATATCAAATATGACCTGCTTCCGCAAGAAGTTCATCTTGTGGAATCGAAATCAGTGACAACTGGGACCAGCAGATGACCTCATCTTCTGCCTCAAAAATAAGTTGACTGTGATATGTCGGAAGGGATTCATTACTAGCCCTTGGATGACTGTTCGGTGACATTTCAAGGGTAAATGGCAGTTCACCCTCCTTGGGTGACATTTCAACGGTAAATGGCAGTTAATGAAATCTGATTTTTGGTACGGGCTTATTATGCTTCCATGTGCTGCTTAAATGAGTTGCATTAAATGAATCAAAAATGTGAACTGTGCAGCTTACTTTCTTGCTGTATAAACTTCAAGAGCTAGCTAATACACATGTGGGAAGAGTATCCATTTCTTGTAGCACCATTAGGGGTCTCTATACATGTCTAGACTTGTATAACATCTAGATGTGTATAAGACTAGTACTCAAGTCGTCAGGTTAGTCTCAAGAAGGGAATGTAATACTCGTCGTTTTGTACACTTGAACAAGGTTTATTAGCACAGTGAGTTTTTCCCTTTTCCAATGCTTGCAAACTGGGGCATTGCCTTGGTATTTTAAAGGGTATACAGTCGGGTATTAAGTGTCTATAAATCTTCTCTATGGCTCACTCTTTCAAATTTGAAGTTTGATAATTTTCTCCTCTGTACCATGCATAAGTATTCTTGTAATGAAAGATGAGAATATCATTTGTTCATATTATGGTGTAAAGTTAAGCCTATATATCTTGCTAAATGAGATCCGAATGTTTCCTAGTTTAGACAACTTTCAGATGCCAGGCATCCAAATGAAACCAACCACATACTTATCTGGTTGAATTTCATTCATTTCAATCTTTTTTATTATTGTTTTCTACTCTCATCTTTCCTCTACTTGTATGGTTTTGGTTCACTTTACTTGATTCATTTGGACCTTTAATCATACATTTGTGCATGTACTCGAAAAAGGAAAAAACCATAGTTGCCCTTAATTGTGCATGAACTCGAGGAAAAGGAGAAAACCACCGTTGTCCTTATGAGTCAGCGTCATGAACTTCTTGATCTAAAACGAGTCGCATCATCAGAATTTTCATTTCCGGTCGTGGTTGTGGATGTAAATGTTGTTTAAGAAATGCTTGTAGCTTAAAATGTTTCAAGAAATTCCCTTTGGATAACCTTATCCTTGAGAGCATGAGTTGTGAAGTTGCCACATGGTCACCAATATGACAAGTAAGCATAAAATCTCTAATTTCCACCTCTCATTCCATTGATTCCAAATCTTTCACAGCCATACTAATAGGAAACTATACAACCACATTCAACTGTTGTTGCAAAAACAGAACACCAAAAAACAGAAGAAAAATGGCCTCAGTTTCAATGGCTATGCCAATAACCAATGCAAGCCAGAAGAATAGGCTGCAGCCACCAACATCTGATGCATTCTTTCAGTCATTGCCAGTGAGGCCATCATAAGCTGTCGTATTCAATAACTCATCAAAGTCCAAATCCAAGATTCAAATCTGAAGCCTCTTTGAAAGAAAAGGCTGTCAGTGGACTAATGGCAGTTAGTCTCACAGCTTCTATGGTTGTCATTGTTATTGGTGTTTCCAACTTTGATCCAGTCAACAGAAGTTAGAATCCTATACTACTACAATCTGTATCATGCATGGAGAAGTGACTTTGTTTCTTGATTATTAATCTCATTAACTACTCATTAATCGTATAATTTCTCATATACTTATTGGTGTTCAGTCTTGGGCCTAGGTAGTTTGATTGGTCCATTACTCTAAACAGAAAAGCAATGCAATTTCATTAACAATTAGTCTTCCCTTTGATAGATTGGCCTTTTACATCTTGTTAGGATAAAAGGTCGCATTCATTTTGCATGGAAAATAAATAACCTTTGATCCAAGCAAACAAGAAACTCTTGTAGCTTAATGGAGAATTTAATGCCTCTTGACATGTCTGTCTCTTACACAGATGCTATTACATAACAATGATCAATTTCGATATGCCACCCCATGACCATGAAAAACAGATGCATCTTCTTCAGTGCAGACATGAGTTTCACTCTTTAATCTTTTACACCCCCAAAAAAAAAAAAAAAGGTGTCCTAATTAAGTTATGCATTAAATGAAAACTTATGTATTATAATAGTTTACTATATAGCTTTGTTCCCGACTGTTTATAAAAAGGTAGTATAAACTATTTTTTTTTAACTGACACTGTCTCTTATACACAACTAGATGTGTATAAAAGACAGATAAATAATGTTATACTTATCTAGATGTACTGATTAGATGTGGCATTGTAGATACAAATACGGTGGGTCCACAGCATCAATTGTCTTCTCAGATGTATGAGGACCTGTCTCTTATACACATCTAGATGTGTATAAGAGACAGGTCAAGAAATAAAATTAATCTCTTATACACAAGAAGATGTGATATAATTTTAAGTTATAAGCGTGGTGATTACTGTTGTGAACCTTAGGGTTTAGTTTTTTAAAAAATACATTAAGCAGACATAAGAGAGCTGGATGAATCAAACATTCATGATAAATGAATTCATCAGCTTCAGCACTCTGCATCTTCCCATCAATCACCAAAACCTGTGTAAATATTCAACTCATAAATAAGAAACCTATAAAAATAAGTATATATAAATGTAAACTAAAAAGAAATCTAATTAATTAACTACTTTGCCAAATTTCTTTGTATCCAGAAAAGCAATGTCCTGGTATTGGCTAGTTCCCTTGTGCAGAATCCTGGAGAAATTAAGAGAGTCAAAAATTCCAATTAATTAATAATATTACACATTTTGTAATTTGAATTAAAAAAAAATAAAAAATAAAAGAAACATTAGTTTGGTATTAATTAAGAGGACTAATTAGTCCACCAACATTACAGGAGATCGATTTGTTAATTCATACTAAGCAGCAAATAAAGAGCACAATTAGTTTCCTAATCAAAAGATTGAAATCTTCAAGAAAAAAATAAATAAATAAAGACAAAGGAGAACATTAAGCTTAGAATTAACCAAAAAAAAAAACCTGTTCAAAGCAAATGACCACTTCAAGTGATCTTCAAGCCAACCGCTGCCAACCAAAACGGAAGAAAACGCTTCCGGTGATCAAACATCCGGTTAATCGTAATCACAATTGATTTTGGATTGGTTTTGATTATTGAATTTGGTTAATTTTGATAAATTTTAAATTTTTGTTATAAATCAGTTAATTAATCGAGTTCATTAATTCGGTTAAATAAATTCAAAAATGGTATACAATTCTTTTAAATATAATTAACCGATTTAATTGAGGTATAGGCCTTATTTATTTATTTTTTTATATATAAATTAATGACACATTAAATACATTTTTTTGTGTATAAGGATTAAATTTACATAAAATTTTACTAGTACATTTGCTTTGAACAGGTTATTTTGTTTTGAATATACAAATATTCAAAACACAATATCCTTTGAGTTTTTGTATAATAAAGTTTTAAAATATAATAGTATGATACTCTATGGAATTATAAAATTCTCCTACATTTATAAAGATGACAAATACATATAAATGATTCAAAAACTTGATGACACATACATATAAATGATTCAAAAACTTTAAATTTTAAAAGTAGTAGTATATATAAATAATAATATAGTTGTTTAAATAAAAGTATATTTTATTTATAAATTATTAGTATTAATTTTATTTCTGGAACTTAATTCAAACTAGTGTGATACTCTTATACACTAAATCATGAGTTTCATTCTAGTATGCACCCATGCTTCTAATGTTTTATCTAGAAAAGGCATGTGCAGCATACGTATAACATTCTTGATTTCTTGTAAATTTTTATTATTTAAAAAATAAATAATAATTAATAAATGATAACATAAAATATCAAGTATTAAAGAAAATATAATAAACATTCATATGTTTTGAATACTTACATAGTACAATATCATATGTTTTAAGTTCTTGGACCATTGTATAAGTTTAAAATACAGTTATAAACCTTTATGACATAGTTAATGAGATTAATAGATCTGTCTCTGGTATTAAATATATATATATAAATGATTCAGAAAACTTTAAAATTTTAAAAGAAGTAGCTGTGTGTAAAGAAATATTTTGAATATGCAAAAATTAACAAGACAAGAAAATAACGAATATAATTTATTTATATTAGAAAAGAATAAGTTACAATATCTAGGATCTCCTGTTTAGAGTAATGGACCTGTCTCTTATACACATCTAGATGTGTATAAGAGACAGACCCGTGAGACCCTCGATTGTGTCAAGATTGGCAGCTTGATCTCGAACTTGGAGTTGATTGAGGGATTGACAACTTGATCTCGAACTTGGAGTTGTTCAAGAACCAACTAGGCTTTAATCCCGAATTTGGGTTGGTCGAGAACCTCACGGCTTGATCCCGAACTTTGATTCGAGGGCTTTATAAGCGCATCTCGAATTGAATTTTAACTTCTTCAACTCTTGATATGAAATATTTGAAGACCACGATCTGGCATTAAATTCTCCATATGAGCTTTTGAAAAGAGAATTTGTTTGCTTTGATTAAAAATTTAGAGATTTTCTATGAAATGAATGTTATTGTTCTTCATATTCTCTTATGACTCCCTATTTATACATATAGGATGTGAGGGGTTGGAGTGGTTTGACATAATTCTAATTGGTTATTCAATTATCAGTAAGAAATATGAAGTGTAAAATAATTATACTACTTATACATCATCTTTATCCTAAAAAGATAAAATTATAAGAGAAGAGTCTCTTTAAAATATTATCTCCTAAAGTAATATTAATATATAAAGAATTTAATTACCTATAATACTATCCCTTTATCTATTTATTATTTTTAAATAAAAATAATAAAGGTATACATTTTATGACATAATGTAATTTAATTAGAATATATAATTAAAATTCTTACATTACTATTTTTCAGAGAAATTTATAATGAAATCTTTATATTGATATATAAATAACATCTAATATTAATAATAAGAATAATAATAACAATGTGTAACAACTTGTAATACAACAACAATAATAATAATAATATAGTTGTCTAAATAAAAGTATATTTTATTGATAAATTTTTAGTGTCAAAGTATAAAAATATTTCACATCGATTAATTTAAATATCCTAAACTAATTAATAAGGTTCATGAGTCATACCACTCATTGATTTTAAAATGGAATCCCATATTCTTTAATATTTAATATTAATTTTATTTCTTGAACTTAATTCAAACCAATATGATTCTAATATAAACCAAATCATGTAGTTTCATACGTAACTACATGACAAATTGGTCGAGTCGATAATAACCCTCGGCCAAGTCGGAAAGAGAAATGGAGCAGGATCGAGATTTGTGACGTTTCAAGCCCAAATAAGGGGTACCTTCGTAGGTCATGCTCTTGCACCAGAATGGATGTAGCCAGATGTGAAAAATGAGACATGGTCCACGTGCTTCCAGGAAACAGAGAAATTGGAAGGAAGAGTTGCAAAGGAATTCAAAAAGTAAATAGGATAATACACCCTTAGAAACAACAACAATAATCACCCACGCTTATAATGTTTTACTAGAAAAGACATGTGCATCGCACGTATACCACTTTCGATTTCTAATAAATTTTTATTTTTTAAAAAAATAAATAAATAATTAATGAGGAGTGGGTAAGCGGGCTAATGCATTTCCAAGGCCACAGAAGATGACTGGCGGCAAGCAACAAGCAATTTTAGGTTGAGGAATTGAAAATTTCTAAAATGAATCCAATTTAAAGACACTATTTCTTGAACTCATGATTTAGATTCAGATACCTCACTATCACTCGGTATAATGTCTTAGATCAAGTTCATCCAAGAATGATGTTGAAGAATTATGAGGTCTGCTAAGCCTCAAGAGGTGGTTGGGCAACTTAAGACATAGGAACGAAGTGTTTGTATATTATTTTTTATCCCACAACCTCATTTCCTATAGCACATTAGATTGTGTTGTCAAGTGTCCCTAAATGACTTAATCTCCTACCTAATAAAGTTGTACTCTCTCTAAACCCCCTGTTAACGTCTATTATCCTTAACCAATAATTTATTGTATACAAAGTGATAATTGAGATCGAATTAATGTTCCTTTCCGGTCGGATGTTGTAACATTAATTTCTTAGGTCTAATTTATAAATCTATTACGCAATATATCCTCATGCTGAAATTTCTATCCCACATCTCAAAAATAAAGGATAACCCAATAAGAGAATAACAACTTTCCATGAAAAAATTTAGTGTACACACAAAACAATACGATCAAATAAACGTTTGCAACCTAGAGATTTATATGAAAATTTATTTCTAAAAATGCCCAAAGACGAATGTTTCAGTTTATATACACAACCTC